>VXAX01005888.1:160669-171326 GCA_013399835.1 Leptocoma aspasia
CCTTCCCTTCCCTTCCCTCTTTTCTTTTTTTTTTTCTTTTATTTTCTTTTCCTGTACTTGCCATTAATTTCTTTCCTTTACTTCAGATCCCAAACATATTCCCATCCCTCCCGGAGCTGCATTTCATTACACATCAAATGGATGGACAGCACAATTGACAAAAATTTCAAACCAGTTTAAAAAGTATAAAAGGTTAAGATCTCTGGAAAAGCCTAACTGGCCCCATCCTGAAGGACAGAGGTGAAGGGGTTCGGTGAGGGCCAGGGTNCTCTTTGGGCTCACTGATGGCAGTGTGGGGCTGTGGTTTTCCCTCTGGGGTTGCTCCTTTTTGCTTCTGGCCCAGCCTGGAGAACAAAACTGGTGTTGGGAAGGAGAAAACCATTCCTGCTCCATCCCTGGCAGTGTTCAAGGCCAGGTTGGACAGGGCTTGGAGCAATCTGGGATAGGGGAAGGTGTCCCTGACCATGGCAGGGGTGGGATGAGAATAGCACAGCCTGTTTTGCTTGGCTTGCAAAAATCCTCTTTCTGTGCTTCACATATTTTAAAAGTATTTTATTTGGATTGTATTTGTTCTCAATTCTTCACTTCGGGGGTCTGTGAACCCTTCTCAACTGATATCATCTTCACAAATTCCTTGGCTGGTGCCAGCAGGATGAGGAAACTGAAGCACCATGGAAGGGATGGAAGGCAGAGCCCTGAGCCCCAGCCTGGCAGCAGCTGTAGCCCTGCTCTGCTGAAAGCACAGGACAACGACCCCAAAAAGAGCAGAATTCCTGGGGGAACAGAAGGGATCTGTGACTACTTGGAGTCTATTTAGGCAGTGCTTCTCTTGGTTGTCTCATCCAAACAAACACTTGCCATTCCTCGGTGGGAAGCACAGCTTCTTCCTCCCAGGCAGGCACACCAGGCTGCTCCCTGGCACACACTTGGCTGAAGAGCAGAGGCCTCCTTCATCTCCTTTCTTTTCATTAATCATAAGTGACCTCTGGGTTGAACTGATTGCAAAACCAACCAAAGCCGTGAGAGGGTGGTAGAAATTTTCAGCTCAAACCTGTCTTGTGGCACTCCTAAAACATTGGAAGCCTAAGCTGGTTCCACTGAACTGGGAGCTGTGGGTGACCATAACCAGCCCTGGGGGACAGTCCCAAAGTTTCTGTGTCCCTTGGTGTCAAGGAGCACTGACAGAGGCTAAAACCTGCACCTGGAGGGATCTCTCATTCTGCAATGGCTTTGCTTTCCCTTTTCCCACTCAGCAAAACCTTGCAAATGGGGTGTGATAACCATCCTGACCCCTGGGAGGATGGCTGGAAGTCACACCTGGGTTGGCACATCACCAGCTGGCTTGGTGGAAAGAGGCTGGGCTTGTGCTGTGCTCTGCACAAGTGGCTTCCAGATGTGCTCCAGGTGTGGTGGGAAGGATCAGGCTGTGGAAGTGGACAGGTGGGATTAACAGGACTGTCCCTTCAGTGTGCTGAGAGGTGACCACTTGTGGAGAATGAGGATGGAAAGCTGCATGTTTATGCAAGTGCTCCAGGAGATGGTGGGGGAGCTGCTGACAGGGAACTTTCTGCTTGTCAGGGATGTGAAAAACTCAATCAATGCAGCAAGAGTCACCCTGAGCCTGAGGAGCTCAGGCTGGGCGCAATGTGACCCTACAGAGGAGATAAGAAGTAGTTGTAGTGTTGCCATCCCTTTCTTGTGGCCCTCCCAAAGCCCAGCAGGACAGTCCAAAGTCCTCAGGGAGCCCACTCTTCCCTGTTCCCTGGCACCAGCAGCAGGCAGACAACCCAGGGGTGCTTCCAGTGCCCTGCATCACTGGGAATTCCTAAAGCTGAGCAAGGCTGGTAAAAAGAAGACCTCCAGGCTATTTCCAGCCTCGGAGCCACGTTGTTCCTCTCCCTGTTCCTGGAGCAAGGGGAGGTGAGGACTGCCTGTGTCATCCTTGCAGTGACTTTTATCGTGGACCCCATCCATCCACCTCCTGCTGCTTGGAATTGCCACAACCGTTTGCAGCCCTCCCTGAGCTCTGATGTTTCCAGATGGGATATTAGGCTCCCTGGGAGTGCAGCTGTAAATATGTGCAGAAATGCCACCCAGGCACTGCAGGAGCTGCTACCAGCTCTGCCTGGCTCCTGCTCTGCAGTCACAGGAGGGGCTGGGGCTCCCTGAGGGCTCCAGAACCAGCAGAGCTTTGCAGCAGCTCCATTAGCAAAGGTTGCACTCCGTGGAATCACAGAGTGGTTGGGGTTGGAAGGGATTTAAGGATCATCTTGTTCCACCCCCTGCTATGGGCAGGGACACCTTTCACTGTCCTAGGCTGCTCCAAGCCCCACCCAACCTGGCCTTGGACCCTTCCCTTCCCTTCCCTTCCCTTCCCTTCNACTCTTTTACAGAGAAAAGCCGTGCCAGGTGCAAGAGGTCCTTGCCCTGCTAAGACACGCCACAAAAGCAATTAAATCTTTTGTTCTCTCCTTTTTGTACCTAATTACCCAGGCGAGACCTTTTGGCCTCAGTCCAATCGAACAGCCCTAAGTCTGAGATGAAGTTTGAAAGGTCCCATGCGGTGTTCCTTGTACCAAATTTAGGGACAACTTTCTAGTGCCTTTGCCTTACTTAGCAGACAAAAAGCATTTGAAAATTCCCTTGTAATTTGGTCACCCCATCAACAGGGAGCACACTGCTACACAGAGGGATGGATCAGCTTTTTCTGCGTGCACTGATTCACCTACCCACAACAAACTGAGACCCACACGGGGGCTCCTCACAAGCCAAACTTCTGGAAAGAGCCTTTTTCTAAATCAGGTTCCATCCAGCAGCACAGAGCTCCCGCTCCTGTCACCGCGGTAATAATATCAGCAGCAGCTCTGGCTTTAGAAAAGCAAAAGTCACCAGTGAGCCCCTGAAATCCCTGATCCCCGCAGCAAGGGCAGCAGCGATGACCCTGGGACCTGCCCCCCTCCCTGCAGCAGCTCCCCCGGTAAATGCTTCCAAACAAACGCCTGAGAGCAGGAGCAGAACCTGGGAGATGTGATAAGCGAGGCTTTGTCCCCTCCTTCTGGGGATTGATGTGCAAAGAGCGGCCGAGGCTCGGAGCTGAGCTGTTCTCCCTCAGCCTCCCGCAGAATCCCGGCATCTCTGCGGGAGCACTTCCACCCACCCCTCTCCACAAACTGCATTCCGGACGGGCTCTAAAACACACCCTGTTGGGAAGGATGAAATAGGAAAGCCTTATAAATATGACTGTTTAGACTTTGAGAATATGAAACATAGAAGTGAAATAGAATTGAAAGCAAATTTCCATGTCTAAGATGCCGAGCCTCTGTTACTGAACAACAGAAGAACAAAGTGTGGCCAGCTGAAGGCAATCCCCTTTTGATTAAACAATGCCCTTCTCCTCACCAAGAGTCCAAGGGTCAGAGCAGACCCTACCAGCTTGGCAAGAGGGGTCCAAAGAGTAGTTTTTAGGGTTTAAAATATAACACAGTATGGTAATGTAATGATTCTTACAGGCTATATGTAAATGCTATAGGATTTGTATATTGTACTAGATTGGTTAGTGTAAATTAGAATATTCTGTGTAGAAGAAGATTTAATGCATTGTAACGGGAACTTCACTCTCTTTACTCTTGCTCTTGCTCTTACTTTCCCACTTTTACTCTTGCTCTATCTCTGGGTCCTGCTCTGAGCTGTGACTGGCAGCTCTCAGCAGGGCCCCTGTACCCACACCCAATGAAATAAACTGCATGCTCCAAGATCAGCCTTGACCCCAGAGATCTCTCGTCCCTGTTTGTCCCATCACCGACCGTCCGCATTGCCACAACACCCGTCCCTTTCAAAGGGCGACTTTGAAAGCTCAGACTCCCTTGGCTCTGTAGGGCTGAAGTGAGACAATTTCACGCCTTGGAGAAAATGATTTATAATATATTTACAACGGAAAAATAAAAGATAAAGACTATTCTCTTGTCTATCTTTTTTTTTTCCTTCTCCTTTTTTCTTTTCCCCTTTTCTTTATTTACCAAAAGTACCTCCAGGGCTAATGGCATTTTCTTTGGCCGCTGGGAGCAGAGGAAGATAGAAGTCTGAAATATGAAAGCTTTTCTCTTGGTTTTTAACAACTTTGGATCACTCTAGTTAACTCTCAGTCTCAGTTCAAAGCAGAGCTAGAAACTAAAAGGCTGGTTCTGTTTTTCTCTGAGAAAAACTACATTACTATAAATGATTGCTTATCCCAGAACATAGAGAAAGAGAAAGAAAGAAACATAGAGGCTTAAAATTCCTTCTATGAAAAAAAGTCAAAATCACTGAGACTTTTGTGAGCCGTGACAAAAAATAAAAAAATAGTCTGCAATACTTCATTTTGATGACATCAAAGTGTTTCATGCATGACCTGTTTTTCATTTTAAAATATATTTTTATAGTAATCAGCTTAAGTTTCAAAACAAAATGACTGAATAAAAAGTTGAAACAAGTTGTCTTAGTCTAATATTATTTTTCCCAGCAGAAGAAATTCATCAAACTGGGTCTCTTTCTTCTGAGCATTTCAACTGAGATGAATCTGCCTTTTCCAAACTGGAAGAGATATCTTAACAAGATGTTCCTGCCTGGCTCTTGCTGTTGCAGAACTAGTGAGTTTCTTGGGATACTGATGCCTTATGATGGCAGTGCAGGTGACAGAAGTTTTGGGACAAGTAGGGATCAAAATGTAAAATGGAAGTCTTAAGGAGCCAGAGGTGACAAGGATTTCAGCCTTTCCCAAACTCTGATGTCCTGAAGGTCTTAACCAATCCTAAAACTAAGGGATAGGTGTGTTAATGCTGTTGATCAAGCTCTGGGATTCCCAGCTTTCCTGTTCAGGTGCAAGCAGGAAATTTGTCATGAATGGCCCTTGATAAGTTATTTTGGTGTTCCCTCTCAGGATATAAAAATCCAAACCCAGAAAATTTGGTCAAATTAACAAATTCCTTTTAGCTTCTGAAAAACTCTGTGATTTCTCTTTGGGCTGGCTGGATTTTGGCCTTGCCTCCACAACAATTGTTTGGCTCAGGCAGCAGCTCCTGAAGAGAAGTGCCAGTATGGGAAAGCAGGAAAGAGCAGTTTGGTAAATCTTGGTGTTTCTGTGAGGAACCATCCTGCTCTTGTGCCTTACCCACCTTCCCAACAGCAGGGGATAATGGGGATGGAAAAGCAAAATCAGAAATTCAGTCTTAGGAGGATCATAGAAATTTTTTTAACCTCCCAGCTGATTGTATCACCACTTTATTAAAAAAAAAAAAAAAAAAAAAAAGAAGCACAGCTTGGCTAGGAGCCACTCCAAGGTTCAGAGGTAGACAGAGAGATGACTTGATACCCTAATCTTTGCTCTTCTGACCAGAATTTGTTCCACAATCATGAGCTTCTCATTGAATCCCCCTTGGATAAAGGTTCTCCAGGAGTGGAACGAGTATTCAAAATACCCCTGGAGTTAACCTGTCTATCCAAATGGTGACCAAAGATTTTATCACTCCTGAACCAAGTGGATGTAGAGATTAAACTGGTTGTAGGAGCAGACTAATTTCTATATTATCCTCTTCTTCCAAGTTTCAGATGTCCAGGATTTCTGGTGCATCAGCTTTAGATTTCATGAACTTGAGCCTTGGCAAAGTGGACAAATAGGGTGAGAGAGACTTTCTCCAGAGGGTTTTTCATCAAGGTGTTTCATCCTGACCATGACAGATGTTCTTGTACCCAGCATCTGCCATAGGGAGATTTATCCAGAGTCAGTACATTTGTTTTTAGCTCTGGTTGAGTTTGTGGATAATCTAGGTGAAGTGATTTTTTTTAAAAAGATGGGATGAAAGAACCCCAAAAGGTTTTAAAGGGAATTAGCTTCAACTGAAGAGAAGGGCAGTGCTAGGAATAGGATGGAGGATGGTCTCTGGGGGGTGAGAAAATAGAAAGGAGAGAAAAAAGGCAGATTCTTAAGGGGATGAGGCCTTGGCCTCAGCTATGGAAACAGGTAATTTCCCAGTACAGATAGATAATAGGGATGAGGATTCAGGGAACGTGGCATTGGGGTCTGGTGAGATTCAGCCTGGCAAGCTGACACTACTGAAGAGATCACAAATGCTTTCCCTCCCCTCCTCGCCTTTGCCTTCACCAAAGTTTAAAGTTTACCTGCTAATTCCCTTATCAGAAGTTTGTGCTGAGAACTCTTATCTGGATTTTACAGGCAGCTCCTGGCACCAGACCAAACACTGGAGGAAAGCATTTCATTCTTCTCCAGTTGTTCAATGAAAGCAACATTTTAAGCCAACAATATAATTGTCATTAATGGGATGGGACCGTTAATGATGGGAATGTGTGTGTTTGGCTTCCAAATGAGACTCGCCATCTATCCCTGCTCCTGACCTGGTGCAGCTTAGTGGGGCTAAATTGCTTTTCAAAGCTGATCAGAATGAACCTTAATTGAGGCATTAAACCCGGGTTCAGTTGATCTTGCTGTCCCTCCAGCCCTGCCACTGCTCATCAGGCAGGCAAGAGGAGTGTCCCCCAGTACAAGGCCAGAGCTCCAGAGTGTCTGGGTTTGGAGGAGTTTTTTCTATCATTCCCCCCAGCTCTCCCTGTTTTTCTCTTTCAAATGTAATTAAAAGTCATTCTTTTAACTTTATTTATTTATCAGCTTGCTACATTTGAACTTGCAGGCGCCTTCATCTCAGCGTTCATTTCCTTGCCCTTTAATGTGAACCTGACTCAATTCCCCATCCCCTTCAAAGCTCTTTATTACTTCTGCAGCACTTCCCCCGCCCCCAGCTCTTTCACTAATTCCACTTTCCTCTTCATCTGCCCTGCAGACAAACAGCCCAGGGCTCTGGGCCAGGCTTGGCTGGAGATGTGACCTGGGCTGCTGAGGTGGTGACATCCTGCTGAGGGTGCAGCTGCGGGAAAAGGCAGCCCTGAAACCTCTCTGCCCAGCTCCTGTTGCTGATGAAATCACCCCTGCACTTCATGGTGGAGGAGCCCACCTTCCTTTCCCTCCCTTTCCATGGTTTGAGGCACTGCCTCCCACAGGTTTTGGGGGCAGCTGGGTCCCTCTTCCCCTCCTGTCAGCTGTAGTGTGCCTGACTCCAGAATGATTTAGGGTCGTCACCCTTTGTTCCCTCTTTGCCATCAACCCCTCAGTGTCTGAATCCACGAGGCTTCTGCCACGAAGAGCAGGAGATTCAGGGGAGGTTCAGCAGAGGAGCCAAACATGGAGAACAATTCAAAACAATCCCCAAGACGTCCTCGATCTCCACCTTCCTTCACATGGAAGTCCAATGTTGATTTTCTCCTCCAGCTGAGGAAACTGAGGCTTGGAGCAAGCAGATGCTCTGCTCGGTGTAACTGGGATTTCAACCCAGGCTGATTTTCTTTTAAATACTTGTGTGTCCCCCAGCAGGAGCTGAGGTCCAGCTACAGAGAGCCAAGGGCTTGTTCCTCCGAGGTTCCAGGCTCTGGCCCTCCCCAGGCACGGAGTCCAAGCTGCCTGCAGAGAAAACAAACAATCTGCTCTGGATTTGTCTTGCTGGGAGTTGAGTTGCTTCACTGCCTTGTCACTGAGATGTGGTGATTAAAGAGATCAACTGTGGAGCTTGGGGCACAGTGAGGGGACTCAGACACTTTGTAAACTGTCACCTCATACTGCCAGGGTAAGTCTGGTGCAGAGGAGAGCTGTGATAAGGCAGCTGTGTGATGGGACATCAGTGCCTAAGGCACTGTGAAAAAGTCCATGGACCTCTTAGTACTGATGAAAATGAGGCTTTTACTTTCTTCTATTTTATTTATTTGATTTGATTACTTTACTTTGGTTTATTTTATTATTTTTCCTCCCCACCAAGCCTCTTTTCATCCCCTTATCTTCACCGGTAGTTAGTAGATTAATGCATGTCTCAGGAAGATAAATGCACTTTCAGATCTTCAAAAGGCAAGGCAGCCTCTGAAACCAGTGTTTACAACCTCCTTGGCTGGTGACAAGGCAGGCAGCATGACATGACCTTCAGTTCAGCTTCCAAGGTCGAACTGAAATGCAGATCCTGGTCCCTGGGAGCACAAAGGGTACCAGTGCTCCAGTAGCCACATAGAATTTGGGTTTACCTCAATTCCCTGCCAGGGCAAACTCCCTCCCTCTGCCTACTCTCTGTCCCCAGGCATTGAATGAGAGTTTGGGGATGGAGAGAGAGGGAAGATAGAGTCAGGGAGAGGGAGCAAGGCAATCCTCTCCAGGATTCAGCACTATCGGAGACTTTTATTGGCCCTAAATCCTGGACCAGGACACAGCAGCTGGAGGTGTCCAGCTCCAAAGGGCAGCTCACTGCTGTTCTCCACCAGACAACACCAGTGCTTGCCCTCCTTGAAGGTCCAAAGTCCAATACAGGTCTGTCCTGGCCATCCCTGAATGTCCCATCACACATTAGGATAGTCACCCATGGGCCCATGATCCTGACTCCAGCCTGACTTTTCCAGCCATGCTTTAACTCTGTGGCTAAGCCACAAAAAAAGCCCCGATTTTTATAGATTATCTGAGTGCCCAGGTGGCTTTGAAATCTCCATTTTTCACTGCAGCTCTAGCCTACACCCTCAGGAGGCAGAGTTTTACAGCCCTGGCTGTGGTTTGCCTGGGCACAGGGAGGAGGAGCAGGGCTGGGGACAGCAGTCCTGCAGGGTCAGAGAAGCAGGGCTCATGTGTACAGAGCTTAAGTGGTGGCTCCAAGGTGGGAGAAAATGTGATTGTGTTTGAGCTGTTCTCAGGCATTTCCAAGCTGTGAATTCGGGGCAGAGTGAAGTCATTAAACCCTAATCAAAAGCAGCTAATCAGGAATCAGTGGGAGATGTTCCAATTAATTGCAGCTGGAGCCGTGGAGCCAGAGCTGGGAAGGGGGGTGGCCCTAAGGAAAGGACAGCAGGGTCCTGTGCCAGCTTGCATGGTGGGTCTCAGGGTCTCAGAAGTATTTAGGGGATCTCAGAAGACACTTTGATGCTGGGGGCTCCCCATTATTTCCAAGATGCACTTTGAAGCAGCTGTAGTGGTGTGGGTATCCTGCTGCCCCGGGGTGATGGGGGTCCTACAAGGCTTCTCTGCCTGTTGGAGGGGGAGAGCTCTCACTCAGAGCTCTTAGCAGAGATCCAATCCCACACATCTCTTTACAGCTGAGACTCTCCAAGTGCTTTATGGATTTCATAGGTAAATATCAGCATCTTGACTTTACAGGAAATGGAGGGACGTGCAAGAAGTGCTCTGACACCCCAGACTTTGCTCAAGCTTTGCCTGCAGCCCAGTGAAGATTTCACTGCAGTTAAAACCGAGGTTTAGGAGCTGGATGCAAAGCAGCCTCAGCTGTGTCAGGATGCCCTGCAAAGGAGGACACTCTCAGCTGACACTTTCCTCTTCTGCTAACTCATGTTCACAGCTGAGATGAGGAGCAGACTCTGTGGTGGGTCACAGAGAGTTAATGACTTCACACAGCTCCAAGGCACTGCTCTTCTGATGGGAGCATTGATGGGAGCAGCATTTGCATTGCATGTTCTCCTCAGTTCAGTCAGGGTCAGGTTTTCCCACCATATCCTTCTAGACCTAAAGTCTTTCCCCTCACCATCCCAGAAATCAGGGAACAATTATGCCCCATGAAAGCAGACAGTGTGTGGTGTGGAGAACTGGGGCATTGAAGGTGCCTGCACCCCTGGGCACCCCCTGTGCCATTGAATCACCGGAGCATAACTCTATTCTTGTTCCTTTCTACTTGATGATAAAAACCCTCAAGGACACAATCGACTCCTCTCACCCTTAAAGGCATCTGGAGAAGAGCAGATGTATTCTGCTGCTTTTGGAAATTCCCTCGCTTCCCACTCCAGAGAAACGTCTTTCTTCATAAATCTTATTGAACCTATAAAATGCCTTCCTGTTCTTTAGCCTCTGCTCGGCTCCCCTCAACGTGCCTGTTCCACCATTGCATTCAGGCCGCTCTATAAAAAGAATAAAGTGCATTGTGGCAGATCCAGCTCGGCTGTAAATCCCTGCCAGCCCGGAGTCGACACAAATTGAATTCCATCATGGCTCTTCTTCGGAGGGTTTGCCGCCTGCCTTTTAAATTTGCCAGGGATGAGATGCAATTTTGTTTAAGTAACTAAAGTGGAAAGGTGCACAACATTGTTGTAGGGCCTTAGCTGAGAGGTTCAGGTCTGCAGGAGAAGCAGCACTTCTCTGTCCAAAGTATCACAGCTCAGAAATGCAGATGAATGCAATCAGCAAGCCTGAGTTCAGGTTTGCAGGTATCATCCAAGGATTTCAACCCCAAAAGACAAGTTTTCTGGAAAGTCACCTCCTCAGACAGCACAGTGGCAGCAAAGTCTGTCAGAACCCCCAGCATCTGCAATCTGCTCTCAGGTGTCTTGCAGGGTGTTTGTGTGTCCATGAAGGTTTTCCCTCTGGTTTGAGATAAAGATTTCAAGCCCAGCTGATGATCTAAATGAATTCCTGCATTATTGCATAGCCCCACATTGGCCTCACTGAGGAGGGTGCTGGATCAGGGATGTCTCAGGGTCTCTGGTACTCACTGTGTGACCAGGGCACATTGCTGTGGAGTTGCTGCTTGAGAGACCCCTTGACTGTGATGCCTTTAGGGACTACCTAAAACCAGAGGCC
>VXAX01005890.1:0-267899 GCA_013399835.1 Leptocoma aspasia
GAGCTGCTGCCAAGGCTCTGCTGTCCCCTCTCTGTGCTGGTCACAGCAGGAACAAGAAGCCTGCTTGGTGGCCTGGCCTTATGCCTGCTTCTCTGTCCTTACATGGTTTTTGTCACCTCTCCCCCTTTCTGTGCCAAGTGGGACACAGACCTGCCCAGGCCACTTCTATCATGAGCTGCTGAAATCTCTTAAAATCTCCCTCCTTGTAATGAAGCTGCAATTTTAGTTCTAAATCACTATTTACGTGTGGCTATAGGACTGCCCATTTTATTTGTTAAAGTTTTTAGATTATTTCCAGTTCTAGTTGTTCTGCTGACTTTTTCACTCATCTGTATACTCATTTTTTGTCACAGCAGGATATATTTGCCTCATACCTGTTCAGTGGTTTCAGATGCCTGTTGAATATATTTATCTCATGTAACTTCAGCAGATTTAAGACTTCTCACTCTGTTTTGAGGAAGTACTTGGCTTTTCTTATAAACCTGTAATTTTCAGTTTGAAGAAACACTTATACCTTCAGGGAGCATTGTATTCTTTTTTCCCCAGTGCCTTTTAAATTTGTTTACTTTCTCAAGTACCAATGAAAACATGCTGTAGTATTGTAACTGTCTTTTGTTAGTTCCAAAGAATATATTTTTACTAGGCAAGAGCTTTAGTTTACTATGGAAATGTAATATGGCATAATTTATCTAATCTATGTTCAAAATCCAGAAACATTATAGTAAAATTTTCACTTAGGGAAAAAAAAAAAAAAAAGAAAATTAAAGTAGAATTGCAATGAACTGTTCTTCATACATTTGTACTCCAAGAAGCCTCTTTTAAATCACCTAATAAATCCAGGACCAACCATATCTTCATTTGCTCATTAGGTACTCAGTTTAAAAGAAGGAAAAAAATCAATACTTGTTCCTGTCTCATTTCTGAAGAATGGCACTGAGCCATTTGAGGTCTGGAATGCCTTCAAGTGAGTGACATACTCAGATAAAGTTCAAAACCTCAATATCACCTCAGCTCATTTTGAACATCAGTCACAGGATTCTGATTTTTGATGGAAACAGAATTAAAGCAGAGGGAGAGAGGGAGGCACACACTGTGCCACAGAAGAATGGATATACTTTGGAGAAGGGAAAAATTCTTGCCATTCTTTAGCAAAATTCTATCACCAAAAATCTTGATTGTTCTTGGAGTTCATTTTTCTTGCTATAGCTATTTGGATGGTAAGATTATACATATAAGGCAGATATAAAGATTGCACTTAGGTGAAATAGTGAGATCTATTAAAGATGCAAATCAGCTTAAAATACAGGAAAGTTTTAGATATGGCACCTTGTATAATATTCTAAGGATTTATTTTTACTGCTTTCAACTGCATATATTTTAGTGTGAGAGTGCAGAGAAAGGAGGTAATAGTGCTTTACTGCTTTTCCAGAGTCAGTGCTCTCTCAAGCAGTGTCAGAAAAGTCCTATTCTGGTGTCTGGTTTAAAAAAAAACCTATTGACAAACAGAAAGGGCATTCAGGACTGAGGCCTTGGGAAGGCTGATCAATGAGAAAAGGCTTAAATAAATAAATATGTATGGCTTATCTTAAAGGTGACTTCTACAAAACGTTGTATCACATCGCTGTTAAAGCTGATTCCTAGGATGATTCTGGGAGAAAATATAGCCAAACCAGAAAAAGATGCTAAAAGAATTTAAAATTCAATTACCTAAGTATATAACTATGTAGATTACAGAAGAATCTTTCTTGTTCCAAATGATCAAAGACAAACTTGTTGTAAACAAGTCATGCAATAATATTGTGTAGATATTTACCATTGTAAAATACAGGTACAGAATGATTTAATAGGATTTCTAGCATCTGACTTGATACAAGGACCAAACAAATGGACTTAGTCATTAACAGGGTATGCTGAGGGCCAAATTAGGGCACAATCAGGCCCAGTGCTTCTGCATTTTGGAGTTTGACTCTTCCAGATGGGACAGTTCTTATGGATAGTGTCGGAAAGGCACTTCCAAAATTGAACTGCCAACATTATTGTGAAAAGGAGAATTTTTTTAATTCTTCTCTTCAATGCCTTGGTATTTTTTTGAGGAAAGGTACGAATTGGAAAATACATGTAGGAAATCTTGCTATAGCATGGGTCTTCAAACATTTAAGACAGGCATTAAAAAACAGGTTAGGGACTGTGGGTGTCAGGATCCTTCAGAAACCTGTTCTCCTTTCCCCACCCATTTACTGCCATGATCTATTGCCATGGTCCATGCATTGACAAAGGACTCTTGACAATAATTTCAGAAGGCTAAACATGATTTATTAAAATGACTCCATAATCAGAGGATTTCGGGCAATAATGTGCCCAGGTACAGAGCTCAGATGCTTCTTCTTCACTGCCCTGTACAAGAATGCTAGAATGCTTACAATATCAGAAAGACATAACAGTCCTTCACCTCCTTCTCCCACTCCAAGGAGACAGGCAGAGCAATCTAAAAATGTCCTTGAAGAACAACACAGAGATTTTGTTTATAGAAAACTTGTCTAGAGTAAAAAGACAGTAAAAGGATGTTCTCCCATGGGAAAATTCATCTGCAGGCTTAGACACAGAGAAGCTTATAATATGTTCTAGCAACAACAATCCTCTTGGAAGGCAGAATTCTCCTTGCCTGCCCAGTGGCTCTGGAAGCAGCAGCTTCCCAGCTCTGCTGTTCCCTGGGTGGGAGGGCCAGGCTGTGGTGCTCTGTGGGCACAGTGTCACCCTTTGCTGTCACCATCACCATGACCTGGCGTGGCTTCAGCATGGACAGGGTGCCTCGAGGGCCTGGCAGGTGACATGTTGGGGCTCTCTGGGACAAACTGCCTCACTCAGCCCTCTCAGCCCAGGCTTCCAAAAACTGCAGCTCAGATTTACGCTGCCTGTGCAAACTGTACTTTCTTCCTATAAATTTCTTTGTTGTCTGCAGAATTTGCTGCCTGCTGCAAATGAACCCTGGGGAAAGAAGCAGCATTTTTTCCGTGCATACAGCTTTGACTAATGCCACCTTGGGTCCCAAATTCTAACTTGTCACCACCCTGCCTGCTGGTGCAGGTGCTCAGCAGACAGACACATGATGCCTCTTACAGAGGATTAAAATGCCTATCTCTGAGAGACAAAAAGGGAATACTTTAATGTTTAATATTAAATCATTCTCCTAACTGGAGCAAAGCTACAAAAACAACAATAATAACAGACTCCTAGAGGAGCTGAGATTCAGTCTTTATCTGACAGAGGAGAATATGCAATTATAAAGCTATCAAAGCCTTAAAAATATAAATATAATGAAGAATAAAGATATGCAGAGAAAAATAGTGATGTAAACACTTCACATATTTAAGATAACTGTGTAGTATTCTAATATCATAGAATCATAGAATAATATGAAGGAAAACACTCTGCCATAGTAAAAATGTGATCCCAGAACTCCCAGTTTGCATGCAAGAACACGCAGAATCTCAGATGATTCACCTCTGTTGTGTTGCTGTCCCCAGTCAACATCCACCTAGGAAGAGATTTCACTAAGATTCGCACAGAATTTTAACACCCACATTTGCAACAGGGGCTCAGACTTGAAGGCTGAGGAAAGGAGCATTTGCAAGGCTGATGTAAGGAGGTAAAGCCAGAAATGCTCTCTCTCAGCAGGCTGATGTGCTATTAATAAGTCACGAGGTAAAGCATATTAGTAGGTGAAAAATGCTGCTGTGAAAATTGTAAAGTTCCATGTGGGTAATGCACCCATCTAAAGGAGTTCAGTTGCATCAGTCCTAGGACCAGCAGGATGGGAGAGGGCCAGCAGAAATTAGACAAAATTGCTTTATTTACTGGGGAGTGTCGCCTTTTCTTTCCTCAGTTCTCTGTCCCTTACAGAATTCTCTGGTAATTCCTGTTGGGCACAGCCTTTCTTCAGTTTCAGTTCATGTTCTCATAAGTTCTGACACTGAATCAAGTGACTTTTCTCTAGCCATGTCTTTATTCTTCTTTATTCTATCCCTAAAAAGGGATTTTATCCCTTCCGGATTAAATCCAGGCGTTTCTTTCCTTATCAATTATTGTATTGTTCTCCTCCAATTTAACAGACCTATTGATACTTGCTATTTTGCATTAAATAGTAACATTTTCACATTTTTTTCTTCTCTTTGTTGTTACTTTTAGCATTTTCAGTATCTCCTTCCCATCTGCTAGGTTCTGGCAGTATCCTGTGCCTTAACAAATGTTCTTGATAATAAAAAATAACAAAAAATGGTGTCCTGCTCCCTTTATCCATCACTTTTTTACTCTCTTTTTTCATCACATATCTTCACTATTGAGGTTCTAACTAATTTTTTTCCATTTTCCAACATAGTGATAATTACCTTCTAATTTTCCTTTGGCCCTCATGTGAGTTTCTATTTTCTGCTAGTTTGTGCCCCACAGACTTTTTAAAACTTTAAAAAATAATTCTCTAAAGTTTTTCTCTCTACTCTGTGCAGTGGAGTTGCAACATATATGTGTAAAAATAATAATTTCCTTTTTGGATGCTACAATCTCACTTTACCTAACATTCAGGCTTTCCAGATTTTCTTCTCAGATCTTCAGGCCTTATACCTTTGGCTTTTACCATGCAAAACAGACAGATGAATTTTCTTCTCCTTCCAATGGAGATGAGTATATTTAAAATCATCACCTATGGCTTGGTGTCTATCTCATGCTTTTGGGGATGCAAAACTTTGAGAGGGTAGAATTTTTGTACATCCCAAAGAAAATCTATAACCAAGAAGCAGTAAAAAGCTCCTCCTTCATTATCCATAGCAGCTAATATGATGGGCTCAGTTCTATGGTTTTTCACTTTTCTTCCCTTCCAGACTTATAAGGCACCACATATATCTGTTCTTTGTGTATGAAGTAGATTTATAGCCTCCATATTTGAAAACCAAAATTAAATATCATTATTGGAACCTTGTATTTCTCTAATTATTTGAAGCTATCTGGAAGCACTTCCTGGTTTGTTTTAATAGCTACCTTGGTATACAATACTGAATATACCAACAGTTACACACTTCCTGGGGTTTGCAAATACAGTTAAATAACATTTTTATTGACCAAAACCAGAGGGAAATTACTTATGTCGCCAGCTTTCCATATGGGAGAAGTTGGTAGCCCCTGAATGGATGGTATGAGAGTTTGCCATATGCAAAAAATTTCAGTGATTCTAGGAAAGAAGCAGATAAAAGTTTTGATGGAAGAAAATACAATGTAGGGAGACAAAAATTCACAATTACTTTAGGGCAAAGGCTTATATTTTTTATATATGTAAGACAGAATACCTGGTCCACCTCCCTGTTCTCCTTCACTCTTCAAACAATAATTTTTAAGGAAAAGGCTGGTTCAAAATGGTACCAAATGCACTTTTTCAGCAAAATTCCAAGTGACAAGGTTTCAGAAGGGCAACAGCAAGCTGTCAGTAAAAGGATAGGACAATTAGGTGGAAATGGTACTTCATGTCAGCTTCTGGTACAACTAATGACATTTTGCACTTAAAAAAGATGCAGCTGAGTTCTGAGTGACACTGGCTGTGGATACAAGCTGGCATCATTCCACAGACTTCAGAGAGCTGCAGCACCTAAACCCAGCAGGCAATGAGGCAACTGGTCATAAATTGTCCATGGGATTTTTTTATGGCTTGTAAAAAACTGTTCTGCTGCTTGGGCTAACATTTAGCCAAGCTCTGTATGAGGGCAGAAGCAGAAATTCAGTTCAGCTCTCACTGACCTTCAGACTCAGGGGTTTGACCAGGCTTATGGTTAAAGTGCTTACACGTCAGTTGTGATTTTCCTCAAAAGAGTGTTAAGTATAAAAAGATAAACAATAATTGGCTCTAAGATTGCTGTCTAGAAATCTGTCACTTAAACCCCAGAAACCTGAACTTCAGGGGGATCTTGCTGTTTGACCTGGAAGCTTTTAAGTCACGCCTGCATAAGGCCCCAAATTACATCGCTCTTGACAAGCCTGACACCTAAACTCAGTTGAGATCCAGTCTAGGTGCTACTCCATACATTTTCTTTCCTTAAGAGCTGTTTATTTTTTTTTAACTTGCCTATGATTCCCAGACTGGAAACTGCTTCTAAGCTGTGTCTTTTTCCTTGAAAAGCTGGCTGCTGTTGTCCAAGCCAGGAGCTTCATGTTTTAGCACAGCTTAGTTTAATTATGAGCCTATTTAGCCTAAGTGTGATCCCTGGCTGGGGGGCTGGCAAGTTTCTTTTTGCAGTTAAAATACTCATTTATAAGTAGGTCTGTACTTACCTTCCTTCTCTATAGAAAATAGAACTGAATTTTATATTCTACAGGAATTGCATTCAAAAACAGAAAGGAGAAACAGGCCTTGGAGCAGGGACCAAATGTAATGAGCACCTTGAACGCTGAACTGCCAAGTTATCCATCCTTTCTGACCTTGTGAGGTTTGAGCTTTTTTCCTGCACAAAGGTACTGCTCTGAGAGAACAGCAACATTCCCCACCTCCCGAGTAGCCTTGTTTCTTGCAAGCCTTGTGTTTTGGGCAGTCATCTGGAAGATAAAAGGTTAGGTTTGAAGTTCAGACAAGAGGGAATTGAATCCGTGCTTGCCTTTTACAGGGCAAGCATTCTTACCACTTGGCTATTGTGTGGGAAAGAAAGGCTCAGTGTCTCCTTCAGCAGCGCTCTGAAAGGAAAACAGGAGCACTGCTCAAAGGGACTGCTCCTGCTTTCAGCCAGGGCTGCTTGCTGAGCAGTGAGCTTCTCAGACCCACAGCAGATTAATATTTAGTCGTTTAACTTGCTGTTGGGTAGCTGGAGCTTGACTAAAGGAGGAATCCTGTTCAGCCTGGTGGCTATTTCAGTCCCCATGTGCTGAGTTTTCCCTCCCTCAGGCTGCAGAGGGGCTCACGGGGAAGCAGGAGCCCTCTTCCCTAAGCCAAGCATTCCACTCCATGGACCAGGAGCTTGGAAAAGAGCCACTGCAGCACCAAACCCTCACACCCCACCCTGGCACTCTTTATGAGGTCACGGTTCAGAATTGGGACTTCCTGCATTATCTTGGCTCATTTGGTGTCACTTTAGCGCACAACACAACACGCAGAGACACAGCTGAGTGAAGGCAAAGAAGAAGAGAGAACTTTATTTTGGTTTTCACAGTATATAGAGTTTAGGGAATGACTATTGTTTGGAAGGTGAAGTTACATCCTCCCCAACCACACTGGTCAATGACAAAGTCCATCAAATCTTTCTCCTCCCAGGAGAAAGAATGAAAAACAAGAAGACAGTTAGAAAAACATGTGCATGTTTACAAAAGTACAGTGTGAGAAACTCTATCACAAGAATGAAAACATTAGAAGGCTGAAAAATGAGAGTGACACATTTGGGTTTTTTGCTTGTTGTTTTGGGTTTTATAGTCCTTGCAATATGATCGTAATTTTATTTTTCTTTCTAAAACAATTTGTTTAGATTTACAAAAGGGAAGGTGTCTTCATCTGGTGTAGTTCAACGTATACAAGACCCACAAAGTTTTTGGACAAAACCCCTCACTACATCCAGAGATGTAGGAAATGGTAGAGGCACCTGTGAGACAGAACCAAGAGTTATTTTTATAAAATGTGACATAGTATGTTTATTGAAAAGCACCTCCACCTCATGAATATTCCAGGGAGCTTTGACCCTTTCAAAATTTCCTCTAGTGATGAAAAAATGCCATTTTTATGGGCTACTTTGTTTTGATACATGCAGTACTTAAATGACAGCTAGAAAAGCATAGCAATACATGCAGCACTAACTACTGATGGCACTGATGACAGAAATAGGCAAATACCTGACTTATTCATTTATTTTTCAACTTTTCTATTCTAAGGTATCCAAACATATTCAGATATTTTCAGCACTTCTGAAGTAGAGCATAGGGATAATGTGGAGTAAATGACTACTGCCTAAAGAGCTGGAAAGTATTTCTGATATTTCTTTTAACTGCAGGAAAAGTTTAGATTAGGCTGTTAGGTTGAAAAAGATCTTATTTGGACAACCAGGCAGAGTTGTCAGTTAAAATGAATGTTTGGATTAAGTGAAGAAATTTCATAGGTTATTATGGCCTGAAGAAGACACACTGCATTTGTGAATGTCTGAGATCCATGGGCCCAGAGAAAGGAGGAAAAATGCTTACTCAGTTTCCTTAAAATCTGACAGTAGAAATACAAATATACTGGCAAGATGGAACTTATCTTTTGCTTTAAGTCTTCCCCTCCAAAAAAAAAGTCTTTCTTGCAATGAGGATAATAACATGCAAAGATACCTGAACACTCAGCTCAGACATAGACCCTTGGTACTTTCTACAAATTCCTGGCCAGACTTTGTAATACATAAGCATCAGTTCCAAAAGAACATCAGAAAAGCAAAAGCTTTATGTGCTGTTCTGGAATCCAGCAAAAAAATTCATAGCCTTAGGCATTGTATTTAAATGAGCCTTCCAAGATCCTCATGAATGTTAGCTCAGACAGAGTTTATCTACCGGGGGAAACCAGAAATTCAGCTTCACTGCCAACTTTCTTAATAAACATGAGCCACTGGCATTGTCCAAAATAGAGCAGATAAGCAGAAGTTGCACATCCCACTCATTACTATGCTATATTAAAGCTTAGCACAGTGGAGGGAACAACATTCCAGAAATTATTTACAGTGCTGTGAACAATTTAGTTTATACACAAATCAGCAATAAGTGTCCTTATCCAGGAGATTAAAAAAAAAAAAATTAGTTTTTATGAAAAAAGCCAAACCAGATTTTTTTCAAGCACTGATTACCAAAGAAATGTTAGTGCTTTGGGTGTGTTTAGTAGGTTATTTATTTGTTTCTATTTCAATTAGCTAGTGTTCTGTGTGCATGTTAAAGAAAGGCTGCTGATTTTAGACAACAGTGTCTGACCAGCATTCCATCTGATGTGGAAAAAAAGCACTTGGATGCAGTAGAAGTACTAAAGTTTGCTTGAGTTTTACCCTTTTCGTAGCACCAATTCACACCATTTTCAGCTTGTGGCAGCAAAACCGTACCAGGATTAATTGCAACCATTTCCTAACACAGCAATTTTTGCCTGAGACCCTCTGATCACAGAGTACTGATCCTGGAGAGAGACTCGGAACCTGAAGGTCCTGTTGGGTTCCCTGCCAACAGGGAGGTGTTAGGACAGGCTGGGCACTGAAACCCCATCAGTCTCAGTGGAGGTGTGCATTCCCCAGAGGGACCCACGTGCTCCCCACTCACCCCAGCTGGAGAAGGGCCCCGCTGCCAGGTCCCCTGGAAGGAAGAATCATTTTTCTTGTCGCCTGCTACAAAATCCAAGGCTCTGGCATCATTTGCAGGTTGCCTTTTAACTCCCAGGTGTCTGTGAAACACCTGTGTAATTTGTGAGCCTTGTCTTCAGCTCTGTCATACCCTAAAAATCACCTTTCACAGAATCACAGAATCATTGAGGTTGGAAAAGACCTCCAAGGTCCTCAAATCCAACCTCTGACCGAGCACCAGCATTCCCCTCTGCAGCCTGGACCAGAGGAGTGCCAGGGCTGAGCCTGCAGAGGGTAACGAGGCCTTTCCCTACTGATCCACAGCCTGCACTCCCAGAATTCAGAGGGATTTTGGAAGAGACAGGCATTTCAAACCTCCCTTTATAGCTTTAATTAGCATGATTGTCTGCACAGATATATTAGTGGTAGTTTTCTTCATTCAGATCCAGAAATTAGGTTGTAATAAATATTAACCTTTTAAAAAACCTGTTATATTGGCTCACTGTTTGCTCCTCACATAACCAATAACACATCCTATCAACCCTGCAGTTTCCTCTACAGTTTAGTGACATGTAGAGGTGTGCATTTTCAAATAGATTTTTTTCTGTCCATTAAAACTTTCAGGAAAGCAGCACTTCTTTGATTTATACATTTTTACACATCAAAATAAATCAGCAGTGTTTCTTCTCGTGCCTAGCAAGCTGAAAGGCAGGAGGCAGTTATTTAGGAGACCTGGAATATCTTGAAGAAATGGTAAGCAAATTATATATTTTGGCAATAAAATGTATTGTTGACTTGGTGGAAGTCCTGAAAATAGTAACAGCAACAATATTTTTCTGATCTTTACTCCTGCAGAGTCTCTTAATTTTTCATGGAAAATAGATTTGAATTCTTTAAAGTCATCGAGCTATTTATTTTTCTAGAGGAGACTCTAACATGGATCCTCTGATCACCGATAATTCTCCTTTTTTTCTTTTTTTCCTAAATGAGAAAACAAATGACAAAAAGAAATTAGACAAATCTGAAATTTTGTGAAAATTCAATAGGCTTTGATTTTTTCCTATTTCTTACCTTCTCTGGATATCTTTTTCATCTACCCACTAATATAACTTTCTTTACATTTTGTTTTTACTTAAATAAACATTAAGCATACTTGCCTACAGTAAGCTCTCTTGTTTTATTCTCTTTGCTCTCCTTTCCTCTACAATAAGTCCATTAATTTTTAATACTTTATTTTCTGAGTTTTCTCTTTTGTTATTTGAGTCTTAATGAATTCTCTCTTAAGCTTACAATATCAATGCTTATTTATTATGGATGTATTGTACAGAAACATTTTTACTGTGATTTGATTTTTCATCAGAAGACCTTGAAGTTCACTTTATATAGAAGTAATGACAAAAAAAGTCCTTGGGAAATAATCCACTCAAAATAAATATAGATAATTCAGGAGAGTGGAAAGAAACCCAAACCAAAAAAACAAAGAACAACAATGACAGTAAACTGGGAAAATATTTTTGGAAATAAAATAAATCCATTGCAAAAGTCAACCTACATTAAACCTGGCATCCTTATGTGTTTTGGGGTTTTTTTGTTTCTTTGTTTGGGGTTTTTTGGGTTTTGTTTTGCTTTGTTTTGTCAGGTTTTTTGGAGGGTTTTTTTGGTTGTTTTTTTTTTGTATTCCAAGATAAGTTGCTTAAATTTTTTTAAATCAAAAATTTTCATGGAGATTGTGCTAATCAAAGGAAAATAATTTTCTACATTTATGGTTACACCAAGAAAAGAGAAAAGGTGTTTTGGTCTGTGGGACTACAGGACATCACTCTTCTATCTGTTCAGCTTATACTCAGATAGGAATGTAATTAATAAGAGTTATAAGGAGGAGCAGAGCTCCAGGCAGTTCAGGAAACACTGATCAGAGAGCTGGTACTGAGACACATATGAGTAAAAAAGTCTGGAGTGCTCCTGTGGGGCCTGGGCTCCCTAATCCCCTTTTTCCATGGTTTCTGGCTCTGTGTGCTGAAGTGGGGATGAAAGAAGATGCAGCCAAGTATTTTGATCCAAAGATTAGATTTTGGGAAATTTTAATGTTGAAATACTTTTAAACTTCTGTAATTATCACAAAATCCTAAATATGAAATACAGCAGTGGTTCCAGATGCTGCCAGGTAGAAAATGTTTCTTAAATAAATATTTACTCCTGGTTTTTAAATGACAGTGCTTTGATAACAATTCCAACCCAGGCAGTGTAGGTCTGGTTTTAGATGATCTTGGACTAGTTTATTAACTATTCTTAGCTTCTGTGCTTTCCCAGCTAGAGTGGGGGGTTGTCAGGATGAATTCATTGATTAGGATCATTAAAAGGAGGCTCTATAGCTGGATTTTAGGCAGTTTCGCAGGCTAGAGTAGTTCTCAGAAGAGTAACAATAATGTTAAAAGATGTCAGCAGTGTTTCATGGCATAACTGGATCAGGAAATAAACAAACAATGATTAAAGAAAGAGTTGAGAAACACTTGAAGAAGCTTAAAGTTTTAAACCAGAAACTTACCTGGTGATTTATCCCAGTTCTTCCAGAACTCTTGAGTATAACTTGAAAACTTCCTGCATGTTTTCTGAATAATGGGGCAGAACAAACCCATGCTGTAAGCAATCAATAGAATAGTTTGTCAATTTTTGCCAGGGTCAGCATTTTTTTTTTTTTTTGAATTGTGGTGTGGAATAGGTACTTACCTGATTTTGTAAAACAGTATTGGGTGTTTCAGAGACACTCTGATGGAAACAAAACTTCTGCTTCTTTCTTACCAGAAATCAGGAAAAGGCTGATGTTTTCATTTGGTGAAGCTGCAATATTGACTGGAATGGATTAATGTCCTCCTGAGTGTCAGCCTGAGCTCTGGATGCAAACATGCAGAAAGCTCAGGAGAGAACTCAGCTGGAAGAGCTCCATCCCTTCCATCCCAGAAACTCACCCTGGGTCACACCTTGCTCAGAGCACACAGCCAGCTCTGTCACACAGAGCACATCTGTGCCCTTCCTGGCCCTCCACCAGCCTGCCTCTGCATTTTCTGTTTGCAACACAATTCCACGTGAGGAGAATTCCATCTGGATTTGAGTATGGCAGCCCAGCTAAGCACTAGGCAATAATTGGTGGGGGGTATAATATTTAATTATACCAATGAGGCAGGAGATAGCTGTGCATCCTCTGTGTCTTATTTATAACACACCACTTGTGTTCTTTGTGCTCACTCTGAAGAGTCAGGAGAAAAATCGGGGTATTTATACAAACCTGCCCCAAAGGGAGAATATTTGAAGAGAGTGTTCGCTTCCTCTTTCACTTCTCCTTAATTTCTGGGAGTTAATTGTAACCAATGCAGTCTAGCTATGAGAGAGAGGTGAATTTGGACGGAGTAAATAAACCTCTTCCTCTAAACTTGGGTTTCTCTTGCATATTAGGTTTTGTTGTCTCCTAAAAAAGCCTCTTAAACTTGTGATAAATTGCACACAAAGACTGGGACAGATACTTCTGTGTAAATACATCTGACTGTTCTGTGTGCAAAAGTGTGATTTTTCGCATTTAATGTCTTGTTTGTTTTCTCATGAAGGAGAAAGCTCGTCCTAGAAATTAAAGAATTGGTTTGAAACTGGAGTGATATGAGCATGACCTCAGCCTGGCTAAAACTTCCCATGTAGCTGGAAGTCACATCAGGCCATGTGACTTCCAGCCACAGCTTCAGGCTGGCCAGCCTGTTCTTGTTCTTACTCCCCTGTGCCCTCACAGGAGTTGTTTTAGCTGAAGATTTCCAGCTGCCTTTGCAAACCCTTGGTGCCAGCTCATGCTTTCAGTAGGAGCCTTCCTGAGCCATAACTTCTCATTCCCACCTACACACACCTACTTCCATTGCAGATTTTTACCATCAGAGAGTCAATGAAGTAAGAAATTATCACAACTTTTCTTCATGCCTCGTAAGCACTAACGAAGACGTGCTTCTTTCAGAATCTGCTTTTCGTTAATGCCAGAGAGGCTGGAATTGAATGCCTGTGTAGCTGACGTTTTATACAATTTGCATTCTATTGCTGGAAATGCTTCTTACCTCTTGGGTAAACATTATCAGGAACATACCATGTTTTTCCTCCAGACAAGGTCATGGATGAGAAATGAACAGAAATGCTGTCAGGCCCTGAATCCATGTAACAGTTTTGACTAGTTGTTTTCTAACATGCTGCTTTGCCACACATCAAGACAACTCCTTTGCCAAATAGGAGAGAGTGTAACAGTTGTTACCTTTCAACAACTCTTCATTTCTGATCAAAAGATAAGGAGGTAATTTTTTGAAATCTGTTAATCTGAAGAAACTTAGCTGCTAATAGTTCCCAGAATCCTTTCGCTGTGTGTGCCATGTTGTGTCTTTGCAATGATCAAAAGTGAGGGAGCTCTGCTGATCAAAACTAAAGGAACACGTTATTTTGACACTTCAGGATAATCTTTGCTTTCTGTGCTGATGAGGATTCAGAAATTGTACATCACCCTACAACAATTCAGTAAGTCTGCTAAAGAATGCAAATCTTCCACCTTGTGAAGCATCCATGGGGAGAGAGGACTTGGCATTCTCCTTCGGGAGGAGAACGGAAATTCAAGTGCTGTAAATTATGTATAGCCAGACAGTATGTAAGAATAATATTTAATGTTTACACATAATGTGAAAAAAATAGAAATGTGAACCTTGCCTCTGGTAAATAGTAAGTCTTGACAAAATAAATCTCCTAGTCACGGGCAGAGTTCATGTTTGCCTTTTAATTTTTACTAGGGAGCGAGGTAGATTGAAATAAGCACTGAAGAATGACTACATGTTTGCAGAAAAGAGGATTTCTCTTCAGCCACTTCAAGAAGAGCAGTAGGTCTGTGCCTGCTGTAGTTGGAATTTGTTCAGTGTCACATAAGCCAAAAACATCCTCAGTAACACCTCTGCTCATGTGTCACTTTGCACTAAGATTTTTCTCCATTTACCTACAGAACCCTACCACAAGTGCTGCTCTACACTTACATGGTTCTGTTCATACACAACATAGGGGATATTAAATTCATTTTTTTTAATTCCCACAAACACACTGGAAATATTTGACAGAAAGTGCCTGCATGAAAAAAGCCTGTGACATTCCAGGCATATGAGGAAAGCAGCCCTGACCTTTCCCTTTGTATTGGTCGATGAAGGTGAAGAGCAGCTCCATTTATATCAGATCTCCTGCAGATACCAACTGTACATTATCCTATGGAGCTTCTGTGCCAAAAGACCAGTTAATTTGGGCAAATTTCTGAAGCTGTTCTGGTGCCAGCAGATAATGGCTGCAGTTCACCTTTAGATTTATTTGTCTGCCTTGGATGAGAGAATAAAGGTCCCTCACAACATGGAGATTACTATGATAGCTTGGTGGTGGACCTTTAGCTTCTTAACACTGGAGGGGTTTCTTCTTCTTCATTCTGGTGGATAGATGGATCTGACAGGGAACAGAAAGGGGTTTTCCTTTTTAGTGTATTTTTTTTTTCCTGGATCAGCAAGTACAACTGGCAACATGTTTATGTCAGAGGTTTTATTTCTAGGAAACTGTATGTGTGGGCTGACCAGAGCTGTTCATGAAATTACAGCCATTTCACACAGCCATTTCTGCAAAATAGATTAAAAAAAAATAAAACTACTATGCCCTCATCTACATGTTTGAATCATCTGTCACTTACTTCATCATGGCAACTCCTCTAAATTAAACTGTCCTCTTTTCTGCTCTTTGGACTTGCTGCTGTGGATACTTTGCCAACATCCAGCAAAGCTACACTTAGGAGTGACTGTAGAGCTGTGCCTAATTTTGCTTCTGGTAGCTCAGCACTATCATGTTCTCTCCTGCCTCTTGTCCCTCTGTTCTTTCCAGTCCCACAGTCACATTCTCTTGATTTTCAGCTGTGTGTGCCTGGAACGATCCTTCTGATCTCATATGCAGACACCCTCTCTCTTCCTTTGAATTCCTTGCTGAAACGTTTCTTCAGACAATTATTTCTACCCTTTATTTATAATCAGTGATCTCTGCTGAACTGTTGCCTCTTGTCTTGTCTTGTCTTTATCTCATATCAGATTATAAGATCTTTGAGTAAGGGAATATGTCTTGCTATGTCTTTGTAAAATGCTTTATAAACTTGCAGTGACAGCCACGATAATTCCTGGTACATTTCCACTCAGATCAAGGCATTGCTACTTACTGATTCTGGGCAGCACACGCTCCCATGGGCTAGTGAATTCAGGTTTATCAGGGCACTAGACTAGCCTGATAATTAAAATTTGCTATTGTGATGATCAGAAGTGGTGTGACTGTTGCTGGCATTAACTCACGGCGCTGCTCCTGACCTGAATACGTCTGTCAGCGGCTCCGATCGAGCAGGGCGCGCTGCCTGCTCCGGCAGCAGGGCTGGGGAGCAGCACAGGAGGAAAGAGGGGAGGCTACTGCCTCTGCCTGATTGTTAGACTTGCCTTTTCTTTTCTTTTCTCTCTGCCTTTTCATTGTACTTGAAAAATAATTTCTGTCAGATGTTAAGAAAGGCAAGGCTTCCATCTCCAGCTCCATGGTGAGGGAGCTGCATGGAAGCAACCAGAACTTCCTTCTGAGGAATAATTTTCTTTACAAAAATGCAGAGGGGCCAATTGTTCTCTGGGAATGAAAAGTTGAAGAGCTATCCTGCCATACAGTCTTAATGGCTGTATATGCTGCTTGTTTTATACTATTTATCAGAAATTCCAAGCTCGTTTCTGTGCCTTGCCAGAGCACATTCAAGTCAGGGTTTCACTACAGTTCCAAGGAGGGAGGCTAATAAATTACAATAAAACATTATATTGTACCTCCAAGTTGTCAGTGACCGAATGCTTAAATTGCAGTAACTAGCAAGTGATATTTTTCTTGGTGGAAAACAAAGGAATTTTTCTCCCCAGTACTGCAGTATGAGGTTTAGAGCAAATCATGGGATTCATTCAGTACTATAAATATAATCTGCTTGTAATATGTATTACAGTCCTCATTAAACTTTTAAGAATAGCTGCAATATTTGCTGTGGAAACAGCCCTCTCCCCTCTAACTTTCATCTTATGTCCATCAGCAGAAAGGTGAGCTGAGTCTCTCCATAAAAGTAATGCATTCTTTCCCTGTCCCTCCCTTGTCACCATTCTTAGTTTCCTACTCAGAAATAGAGTGGGTCACTAATTCAGGAAACTCTGCATGTACTACTGGTTTCCTAAAGGCTTTGTAAACTTTAATAGAGACAAGGGTACCTTCTCCATCACATTTGGCCCCATGGAAACTCATATCAAGTATTTCCTTGCAAGCCCATTAGCAATGATTTGCAATAGTCCAATTTAGAGGTCACTTAAGCATGAAAACAATGTACAAGAAAGTGTATAATGAAACAATATCAGTAATAGCATTTTTAAATGAACAATGTCAGTAATAGCATATTTTAAATGTTTCATTAAGTCTGAATTGTTATATTCTAGTACTGCTGTGAAATAGCTGCTATTTTCACTAAGATTCCTTTTATATCTGTGCTACTGAGGCACAGAAACCAAAAGATGATAAAAGTCAAAATATTTTTATTAATCATGTGTTTTAGAACATTTGTATACTGGATGACTTGGTTTATATGTCTTTATATAGTCAATAATCGTAGATTAGATCCAATTAATATAAATTCAGTGTGTTTTTTGTGGAGGAAGTGTGAGGAGGAACATTTTGTAGTCTTGCATATTAAATTAAAACAATTAAGATACTTCTTTATTGCTTTCAGAAAACTATTATCCCAGCAACATAGATTGCCAGTGTCTTGATTTAAAGGCACGAAACAAACAAAACTTTCCATCATAACCTATCAATTACTTTTGTTCTTGCAAAGCAAAGCTGTCCAGTTCCCTGGGCTGTGCTTTCTGTATTGCCAGGTCAGTCACTCCCTGGAGAAAACTTGGGAGAGGGATGTGGCTCAGACACATCCCTCTGCTTAGGGCACACGTGGTGGTGGGAGAGAAGGGGGTGTTCTTTTGGGACAGTTCTTCCCAAAGCCATTACATGGAGGCCTTCAGTTCCTTCTGACTTTTCCTTAGCTGAAGTGAGTTAGTGAGACAGCACTAGGCCCAGAGTTAAACCCAGAATATTCTTGGCCTAGGTGGCACTGCCTTGTTTCCAACAATACCCAAGTTAGCAGCGCATTAGCTGGATTTAATTGTTGAACTGCATAAACTGATCTCATTCCACCAACAAACACACTATGGCCATGGAAGCTCCTACCAGCTGAGGATCTGATCTTTCATTCTGCAATGACACTGCAAATTATTCAAGAACACTGCAGTACTGAGACCTGGTTAAAAACTGTGTTTGGGTTTTTCCCCCCCCCGTTTTCTCCAGGAAAGGCCAGTGCAACAAACCCCCTGAAAACTGATTTGGCTTTTGGAAGCAGCAGTTTTGAATCTGTGAGCTTCTGAAAATTGGAATAGTTTTGGCTGAAAACTGTTTCTGAGAGAAAAAAGCAATTCCAAAGCTCTGGACTACATATATTTCTATTATTACCTTATAAGCAATAAATCCAAGGTAGATGGGTAGACATGAACTCCCAGAACCAGCAGAGAGGCAGAACTTTGTCCTGGTCAGCTGGACTGGCTGTGGACCCACAGTCAAAAAAGGAACTGAGGCCAGTGGTGACTCAGGCAGTCCTGTCCTCAAACCCTCATGCAATGACAGCACTTTAGAAAGAGAACAGAAAACCTTCATGAGGTAATAGAGATTTTGCTATATCATCTAATAAAAATATGTGTTGCTGTAGTGTCAGTTTACACTTTGCTGGCTCCAGATTCCACCTCATCAGATCAATTTTGCTTTCAGCCACCAGGACAGAGTAATCCCATAAGCACTGTCTGGACTGCAAGAGCTCTCTTGTCTTCTGATCAGCTATTGCAGGCAATCAATCAGTTCAGTCTGCCTGAATTGCTCTGATGTTACTTCGGTCTGGAGCTCTGCATTCCCTGCCCAAGGAAAGCATTGGCATGCAATGCCAGGAGTGTGTGTGAAGCCAGAGTGTTCCTGCTCATCTCACCAGTTAGAGCTGTAGTTGGTCTTTGTTTCTTACATAGTCAACTAAGCTTTAAAATACTACCATGGTTCCAGCAAGAAAAAGAAATAATTAAATCAGCTGAGACCTATCAATATACATTTCAACAGTCATTTCAGACTGCAAGATTCATCTTGTCCTTAAATCAATATTTGTGTGAAATATGAGCTTTCTTGAGGCTCGAAATCAAATAGGAATACCACCCACCCAGTGTCTTCAATTTTTAAAGAATTAACTTCTGCCTAAATGTAAAGTTAAAAAATATTCTTAGGGATGTTTCTTGTGGATTTTAGCCCACAAAATTGACCAGCATGGGAGAAAACAAGTATCTAACAATATAGTATTTTGGAGCTGTTTGCTTCATTGGACATGCCTTTTATCGTGCATCTCTGACAAGCAAGGTTAAAAAAAGCAATACTGAATCTGTGAAACACCTCTCCTCTTATTCACACCTAATTATACTGTCTGCTCATTGTACTCAGTATCTCAGAGGACCATGGATATTATTGGTGATTTGTCATCACCCCATTGACAGTGCTGTGGCATTACTGCAGAAAAGAAGCCAAATTCAACCTTCAGGTGATACCTCTTGAAATTGTGTGCTGGTTAGAATCCATCTAATGGACCTGTTTATGACACAATAATTCCTTTCCATTTGGGCTGCATCTGCTCAACTTATCAAATAATGTTTGAGGACTTAGTGCTTTATGTGGTTTAGTCCCCAGGAGCACAGAACAGCACTGCCAGCTGAAGGTTACCATAGGGAGATACTAAAAAAATAGGATGTTTTTCTCTTCTGAGGGCGAAAGGAAATAATGTCTGTGACAGGCTGGAAGAGGATGGATATATTTGTAAACTGTGACAATAAAAGTTAACACTATAGCAGGAATAAATCAAGCATTCAAGCAGCAGCTCTGGCAAATACACACTCCAGCAGTACTGCACTAGAGGAGTGAGCTTTCATACGACAATATCCATGCCAAATTTAGAGGCTAAAGATGCTTTTGTTCCACCTGCCTGTACAAGACTAAAATATAATATTTATTGCTTGTATTGAACTGCTTCTGCACATCTGCAGTAGGAAACTTCTCGATGCACTTTTGTAAATAATGGATTGTCTAAAGAGGCACAGCAGAGGTGGAAGGCGTGATATGAATATGTATCCTTCAGAAATGGATAAATCAAGTTAACTTTTTAAGGAAAGCTGGCAGGAAATAAGTGCAAGCAGCCTGTAGCTAAAACCTCGCATCTTCCAGATTATCTGGTTTTTGTTTGGGTAAAGTTTGAAGAGTGTGTACAATTTTCTAAGATTTTTGGAGCACCTGGCTTAGCTGCTCCCAGTCTGGAAATCCCAGGCTTATTTCCAGGGAGAACAGTCTGAAAGTTCAGAAAGCAGGCTCCACGATGCTGTGCACACACTGCACAGGTGCTCTGCATCTCCCTGCTGCCGGCTGCATCCCGGGGCAGTGGTGGGAGTGCGCACGCCGACCCATCCTGCGGGGAGCATCCCACGCTTCCCAGGAACGCTGCACTCCCTCTGCAAACCCTGCACAAGGGCCTGCTTCTGCCAGGAAAGTCCTCCACAGAAACAGGGCTGCAGTATCTAATGAGGTAGTAAGTTTTCCTAGGAGTTGGAGGCAGAGAAGTTAAGTCCGAGCTTAAGTTAGAGAAGGTAAGTCCGAGCTGAAGTCCCACGCACAAACATGTAATTTGTAATAAAATGGCAGGCTCATTCCCAAGGTCAGAATGGATTTAATCGTTTCCCCCCTTACATCAGACCTTTCCCTTATCACTCTTATGGCTCCTGCTCTGCCGCTGCACAGTTACAAAATCCTGTTTGTTTATTTCTTTCCTTTTCTTTGTCACCTGCCATGCTTTGATCCAGTTCCTCCTGAAGGGAGCATGGGTGCCCTTTCTAATCAGACCTTGCAAAGCCTTGTGCAACTTGGCTGAGACTTCACACTCGAGGCCCTTCACCTCAAAATGTCTGATCAGAGTAAATAGCAAAGAGACAACACTTGCTAGATATGTATGCCCTGCCACTAATGATGGTGGGGAGCTATTATGTGGAGGGTCCTCTCTCTGATGCCCTGATACATATATGGCAGGAGTCATTTTCACTGCCAGCTTATCTTTCCACTGTCAGACTTTCAGCTTTAATAGGCTCATTAATCATCTGTGTCACTCACTTTCCATTGCTTCCCTGAAGCTGCTCAGCAAAAGTTCTGCTGCTGTGTTTTGCCAGTACCTTGGTGTTTTGACAAGGGGATGTAAATGCCGCTGTCGAGGGGCTGCTGAACCAGAGAAAGGTTTAATTGGGTTCAATAAGCATCACAGTCTTGGGATGCTGATGAAGAGCAATAACGTGTTTGCCTCGGAGATGGGCCCAGGGGAAAGCAGGTTCTGTTTATCATCTGGATCAGGCCTTTTCTTGGCCTGGCTGTTTGGGCTGTTTCTCCCTGGGCACCTTTCATTTCCCTTGAGTTAGCTGTCTGCACTATTTCATCCCAGTCTGACTACACTCATGTAGGGTAAAGTCTGACTCCCTCAAGATGGATGTTCATGGATTTCCACCTTTAATTTTCATCCCTGTCTTTGGATTTGACCTAATAAAAATATATTTACTGGTTGTCAGTTTTCTTTTTGCATTTGTAATCAATCATACTCCATGTATTACTTAATCCCAAGTCTGGTATTACTGACCCACTTTGTGCTGGAGCTATGTACTAATAGTCTTATATTAGAGCAGAAATCAATCCAACAGTGTTAGCATTTCCAGCTTCAACATTTTTGGAAGATTTTTAGAATATTGATATTTTTACCCCCTTTTTTGAGCTATTTTAATCTCTTTTATCTTGTTTTGCACCCTAGCTATTTACATTTTTTTGTTGTTTGAGGTTTTTTGGTTAATATTCTATTGTACCTTTATTTTTTAATATTATGTAAACATCTATTGAAGGATAAAAGCCTTCTGAGCTTCACGTTCGCCTTCTCAATTCTCCTTCTAACCCTTCTTCCTAACACTGAAGCACGAAGCTTCAAAATAAAGAGAATATTACATTGAAAAAGAACCCACTAGAAATCATTGATTGATTTTAAATCATCAGGTACTGTCAATTATTGCTCACATATGCTGAAATCTGAATGAGGACTGAAGGTCCTTAAGTCAGGCCTTGCAGCATCCACATTTTAGTTACTGATCCCAGGCCTGGAGTAGAGCTTTAAATGCCTCAATTCACAGGCATAACCTCACACAGAGCACAGGATGACAGAAAGCTTTGGGTCCTCTTCAAAACAGCCACAACAAACTTCAGAGATCCAGAGAAACCTGGATAACCCTGAGTACAGGGAGTTTATTAAAGGCTTTAGGGAGTTGCCTTAATTTAGGATGCAGAGCCCAGAAATTGCTTGTGAATAAAGATACCTGTATCTCTTTCCTTCCCTGCATCCCTCCTCCCTCTCCAGAGAGATAATAGCAGGAGGAGCCTTCCCACACACTGCCCGAGTTGTAAAAGCAGCCAGATAAACACACTGATCACCTGGGAGAGCTCTGCCAAGCTCCTGCTCTGAGCAGAGTGCCCAGACACCCCTGAGGCTACTCAGGGTGGTGACACCCTGGAAAAATAGATATCTGAACAGACGATGCTTCAAAATGCAGCAGCTTAGGGACAAAATGAATACCACAGCTTTTAGGGCATTTCTTTAGAAGACAGAAGTCCCCATTAAATTTCTAGTTAAGGCTAAGCCTCAGCTGAAGGAGTGAAGAGAACCAGAGCAGCCAAAATCCATCCAGCCCTTACATTCTTGTGCCAAACAGAGGTCTAGGTCCTGCAAGTTAAGCTCTGATTACAGTAATATCAGCAGGAAAAAACCCCCAAAAACCTCAAAAGCCTGGCTTAGCTAACTGATCTGTTCTAACTAGAAAACCAGTTCATCAGCCTTTGGAAAACAACACCAACCCACTCCACTTGGCCTCAAAAGAAGTGCTGAATTCTGTGTAATCCCAGCTCATTCATCTTCCACAGGATTTTTAATTCATGGCTTCTAAAGGTGTCATTTGGTTCTGTCAAAAGCATCTTAAACTCCCTGCATTTTGAGTGGGTTGAAGTTTCTGATGAAGCTGACGAGTTTTTGGAAATTTAAGCAATGCTCACTGTCTGTACATGCATTCAAATAAGTATTAACAGCAGTAAAACTGGAGTGTCAAACACTTCCAAGCAGTTGATGCTTCATTTCAGCCATAAATATATGTTGTCAGAGGTCATTAACTTTCCTATTGTAATAGATTAAGCAGTTTTCTCTGTACTCCGGGAGCTGACAGCATCTTTGTGATCTCTGAGGGGTACTGGAGTCCTCACAGGAAGATTTAGGGAACTACTGGAGCAGTAGGGTGGTCCATAGGCACTTCAATCTTTAGGCCAGGGGTTTCATACTTCACTTTTTAAAAAGTGCTTGACCACCATGAGATGGAAGAGCTGTGGGCTGCTGTTTCTCAGTGTTCTCCAACTTTCAAACACTTAAATACTCCCTTCCCGTTCATCTTTCTTTTCATGACTGTTGACTTGTTTAAGAGCTCCCACTTTTCCTAACATCTGAAAGAGAAGTGACTTTGTTCAGTGCCCAGAATCATCTCACTGTGGATATGGGTTTGCTGAGGAAATGTGTGACAACAGAGGCTCAGGGATAAGCAAGACCCCTGAACAAACACGAGAAATTTCAACAGATTTATTAAGGAAAATAGAGTTACATACACAAGACACCCTGTTGATAATGGGTATTTGTAATAAACATGAGTTATAATGGCCTTGGTTCCATACACGAGAAAGCAAATATAAAGGAGAAGCCAATTTAAAAACAAAAAAGATAATTAAAACCAAACCAGCCAGATCCAGCTTCTTCTCATCAGCTTTCAGTCTTCTCCCAAGCCAGCACTAATTCAGGGATTCCTTGGGGGAAGCTGAGAGTTTAAACTATTCAAGACAAATTCCCTCTTTCTGCTGCTGAAAGAATTGGCACTCTAGAATTGTGCAGTTCACAGAGTATATTTTTCACTAGTGGGAGAATTTAGAGGCATGAGAAAAAGACACATTGCCTATTCAATGGACAGTCAGGAAAGAAGAAAAGTAGTCAGGAGAAAAAAAATCCAGATTGGGTGTCAGGTTTTTGTTAGCCAGCTGGCAAAGGAGCAGCAGGAAGAATAAGATGAATATTACTAGAAGGTGTTCTAATAAATATTCCTTTGATTTATTTTTTAATTCAAGCTAAGTCTTTTACAGCTGCATGAGCTATTTTGTTTGACTGAGCTTGACACGGTCTGTGTGGTTAATGATGCATATTTTCATCAAAGGTGCCTCTTAATATGTGCTGTGATTGAAAGAATTGAGACAGCGCCTCTTGTTTTCTCAAATTCTTAAGCAAGAGGGATGTGAGCATCCTCTAAACCACTCCAAATTCATTCCATATGTTTTACAAGCCATTTACAGTAGCCAATAAATACCTGCCATGGTGGGAATGTAACACTGGCCAGCTTTTGATGCTTTACAACATTTATAAATACCCTCAGTGAGGGGTTGTAAGACTGGCAACATCAGAGAGGAATAATTCACCTTATTTAATTACACTGGCAGCTGAAATTTGAGTTGAAAAGAAGCTGGTGTATTAACTTTGGCAGGACAAATTTAAAAGACCCAGCAGATGCTGGTGTCAGAGTAAATTTCTGGTAAATTTGAACCAATCCTTAAAGTAGCTGGAGCTTGGTTTAGCAGAACCCCTCTTTTTTTTTTATTATCATTTGAATTCCAAATGAAATCGTCGTGAGGCAAGTGCCATACCAGTTTCCTCCCATTCTGAAATGGCAAATATTTACATTTCTGTTTAAGGCAGTGTGTAAAAAAATAAAATAATAAAAAATAAAGTGGTATTCCTGCCCATTCCTGCTAGGCTCCTCCCTTGAAAAACCGAATTGTGGTGCTAATCAGACAATATCAGGGAATAACTGGAGCAATGTGTCAGCCACGAGAGGAAATAAAATGAGCAGCTGCAATTGGATTATGCATTCTTCTCATTATGCAGATTGGAAGGCCTGATGAGATGGAGGGAATGTCAGTGCTGCCTGTGAAGCTGCACAGCCAAGAGCCTGCGGGTCAGAGCCAGCCCGAGCGTGCCCGGGGACACCTCTGTGTCCCAGCCAGCTCCTCCCGGGGCTCCGCTGCTCCGGGCAAGGGAATAAATGATGGCAGCTGACATCCCTCCGCATGCCTGGCCAGTGACCATCAGCAAGCAGCGGTGTGGAGCCAGTTCTGTGCCCGTCCCTGCCAATTCCTTCGCACGGGGAGGATCTGCAGAGCGGAGTCAGAATCCTGCGCTGCTGCTGGAGCCCAGCTCGGGCAGGCAGCAGCCAGCGCAGGAGAAATTCTGCTTGGCTGGATAAAGAAAGAATACCTGGAGTAGCAGAGAGGAGAGGGCATGTCATTGCCATGCGAATGGCTGTTCATGTCTGTTGTAAGAACATATTATAAGTTTCTCTGTATGCAAACCTGCAGAAAAATCTTCTCATGGGAAAGCATTTTTTTACTGTTTTTTACTCTGTGTAAGTTTCTGTAAACAAAATCTCTGATGTGTGTTTCAAGGACATTTGGATTTCTCTGCTTGTCTCTTGATATGGGAAGATTTGAGTTTCTCTTTCAACCTATGAGGTGAAGGACTGTTATCTCTCTGATATTGTAAGCATTCTAGCATTCTGGTACAGGGCAGTGAAGAAGTAAACATCTGAGCTCTGTACCTGGGCACATTATAGCCCAAATCTTTTTGAACTATAGAGTCATTTTAATAAATCATATTTAACCTTCTGATATTATTGTCAAGAGTCCTCTGTCAATGCACAGACCAGGACAATACATGTCTCCATAGAGTTACAAAGCTCTGTGGGGTGAGACAATAATGTGATAGTGCTGTTCTTAGGATGACTGGGAGAAAATCTTAATTTATCTCCCAAGATTATCACCTGTGTATCAATGTGGGTAATCCAGACAGTTCAGGGGGATTTTATTCACTCTGCCTTCCCTTAGGGTGCAGCTGTGAATGTGGATCTGTTGGTGTTTGACAGAGAAATATCATTACAACTTCTCATCATCGAGATCATCCTTGATGACTATTTACTGAAAAGTACTCGTGAGAAAAGCACAAACTCTTCTAACCTCAGGAGCAAAAGCAAACAGTTGTCATTGCAAGGCTCAATATTTTCCCTATAAAAAAAAAGTACAAAAATCCTAAGCACCAATTACTGGCAAGGAATAAAATCTCTTTGCTTTGCTTTATTAGTTTAATGTAGAGAAAGTCAACAATTAAAGCAGGTTTCTGCTATGGTAAAGAGCATCTTCTAGCACTATTTCTAGCTATCTAAATACATTGAATACAGAATAAATATACCGAAATACAGAAAAAAGTAGCTCTTTTCCTTCCTTTGCTCAACAGGAAAGTGCTGAAACTTCAGGAGTGTTTTGTGCTGAAATTGGGAGTAACACACACAAATAAACTGCAGCCAACAGAAGTCTTTTCTTTCAGATTAGAAGACATAAAGTGAGAGGTATAATGCACATAATCTGTGCACAGAGAAAAACAAATGCCCTAAAAACTAAGACATAAAAATAACATAACTTGCCTTACCACAAATCATCCGAGACTTCCACAGGTGCACGTGGTGCACCGGCTCACTCAGTCACATGAAAAAATCACCAAGATATCAAAAGGCTGCCTTTCCTTCAGAAGAAGTCAGGAAAATGACCTCAAATTATGAGCAAGTAATAAATAGGAATTTCCTAACAAATGCAGCAGTTTTCTATTGTTAGATGATATGAGAATTTGAGGTTATTCCTAGGTTGTACTGGCACATATTTATGATATTGAAGGCTACACCCTCATTGATTTAGTTGTTGCTAATTGCTACTGGTCATCCTTCCAAGAAATAGTAAAGTTATGCTTTTCTTGAACTCTAATCCCTGCAGTAGAGGAACTGCTACATTTTCTGGACTAGAAAGTAAAATGTGTGCTCCTACATCCCATGGAAGTCAGCTGAAATGGAGCTCTTTTTATGAAACATTGTACTCCTGCTCTCTTTTGTTTCTTCTTTTCTGATCCTCAGTAGAAAAAGGCAGCCAGCCTGGAAATACTCATTTGTTGTTTATCTGTATAAAACGATGCCATTGGATCCTTTATATTTTCCTCAATATGCAGATCAATATACAGATGATACTGTCAGGTTTGGGCTGTTTCCTAAAACCAACAGAAACAGCTCAAAACTTTGCTGCCAAGTGACTCATATACAGAAACAACATGCAGGAGCAAGAAACCACACTGAGAATTGGGTAGTTTGACTAATAAGTGAACTCTATAAGAATAGATCTCTTACAGCACTTGTTTCTTGCTAAGACATCCATTTCTTCTTTGCTTGAATTCTTTTCCTCACTGTATGGTATCTCAGCCCCAAATCTTTCTGCTACAGACAAACATCACTGCAGTCAGCAGAGCTGAGCTTGTCTCAAGTCCTTGGACTGATTAAATATTTGGTAACTGAAGTTAATAATGAAAAACCTGTTCTGGATTAGAGCTTAGTATCAAACACATGGGCATGGTCAGGCAGAACTTGCTCCACAGGATGAAAGGAGAAGGAACACCTTGCTGTACTGGTGCCAGTTATAATCCTGATATACTTAAAAATGCAACATAAGTGAATAAACTTTCAAAACTTGCAGAGATTTACACAGACAAATATCCACATGCAAGAAGTATTCTCTTTATGAGGCCCGAGAGACTTGCTTTTATGGGTAAGCATTCATTAAGCAAATTGCTAGCTACTTTATCCAGGTGCACAGAGCAGCCACATAAAAGAAGGGAATTGGTTTATGGAAGCAGAACAGAGCTGCTGAAGTCATGCCAAACAAGGAAGGGGCAACCCCATCCGGCAGAGTAAGCACATGATGCCATGGATCCACAAGCAAGAAACTAAGCCACCCACACGCTGCAGAGTCTGCCAAGACAGATGGTGCTACTTGTGAAATATCTTCAGATGTTCCTCAGAGTTTACAGCTTATATTTTATGGTGGAAATAAATGAAAAAAAAAAAAAAAAAGGAAAAAAAAGTAGTCTTTTATTCCTTAGATTTTATTGGCTACAAATGTTATGTTATGTCCTTTTAAATCAGCCTACAGAAAGATCTGCTCTTAATTAAACTCTTTAAATAATTGGTGGATTTTAACTTGCCTGTGGAGGTTTGATCTCCATCGTCGTAATTCAATCTCAAAGGTTTAATCCCCATTTAGTTTAGTTAATCGTTTGTGTAGTCAAATGCCCAATTAGGAACTCTCCATACCTTTTGGGCCTGCTCAAGCTCAAAATACCTGTGCTAAATAAAAACACTTTTACAAAAACTGTGGTGTTTTAAACTGCCTTAATAGTGCTTGACATCCTGCCTCTAAAAGATTATATTGTGGCATTTATATTTTAGATGTCACTGGAGCAGCTACCTGTGCTTGCCTTCCCAGTTTGGGGATATGAGTAAAGAGGGCAGTGGGGTCTGCAGATCACTTTGGACTTGGAAGTTTTAGGATATTTTCTCAATAATGAGTTTCTTTACTTCTGCTTGTTTAAAAAAAAAAGCTGTACACTTCTCTTTAAAATAATTTAGTTTAATTACCAGGTAACTGGCATTCACGTGACTAAGCACAAGAGGAAAATAAGTGACCTTTTGATATCATCTGGTTGTTGGGTTTTTTCCAGAAAACGCAATATTTAGCGAGTAGACAGTTCTCAAGAGTACAATACAAAAGAAGATTTCACCCAGACAGGATCTCAGCTCCAACAGAAACGCTCACTTTTCTTGCAAGACCCTCAGTAGGAACTTGGAGGAATCCCCCAAAACAGCAAGTACCAAAAGGCAGGTGAGATGACATTTATGTCCTGCCTCGGAGCAGGTCATCCCCACCCTCGTGTCCATGGAGAGGAGCACCTGAGCCGGGCTCCAGGGTGCCAGCCCAAGGGAAGTGCAGAGTCACCCACAGGTCAGTGACAGAGCTGCTGAGTCCCCTCTCTGAGCCCTGGGGACACAGAACGGGCTGTGCTGGAGCTCTCAGCACCCACCAGAGTTGGTAGGGGATCTGAGGGACTGCTCAAAGCTGACAATAAACTGTTATGGACTCCAGATTGTTTTCCTTGTTTTCATTCACATTTTTTCACATCGCGATCTCTCCCCATCTCACCTTTTGTCAGCCCTGAATTCGAGTCATCAACAGCATTCAGTAGAGGAAAAAATGGCACAGAGCTCATCACTTAACTTCATCCTGGCATTATCATTCTGTACCAGTTATTTTGGTTCAGAAACCCACACACATTCATCACAATCACACTAATTTTTCCACCAAAGATGAGGTATACAGGTAGCTACTATTTTTCAGCCTGTGTGCACTAAACCTGTGTCTACTCTGTGCTAAAGTTATGGTTTTTAATCTCATAATCACTGATGAACAGTCTGCAAGCTTTATGTCAGCAGACTTTGATGAAAAATATGTATATAAAGATACTCCTATTCCATGGCTTTTTGTTCCTGTTCCTTTCAAAATCAGCTCAAGATCTCTTACATTCCCTGTATTGAATAGTTATAGATATATTTAAGAGCTGCAAACTGACATTTCAAAGTTCAGTTCAGTCAGCTTTTAAGCCATCCAAGGAAAATCTTTTTATCTTATTCCCATTCTGGAGAGTCTGTTGGTTTTTTAAACAGTATACCATTTTATTTTGGGGGTTTTTTAAGGCATTGTAATTTGAAAACGAACAGTACTGTGAATATTGTTGTATTTTATGTTTGGGGAAGAGTGGCACGAAAGGAGCAATCTGCTTTTGTGTTTCCACCCCACTGGAGCCCACTGGAATTTCCTCCTTGAGAGCCTCCAGTGACCAACTACCACAGCATTCACTGTCCAGCACAAGGATATCCTGGCCTTCCTTCCCACACACTTTAATCCCACTTTTCCTAAGCAATCAGAATGAAAAATTAAGAATAAAGCAAATGAATAAGCCAATTAAAAATACTGTAATCCAGCAAGTATTTTTAAAGGACTAGTCCCAAGGCCCGGTTCCTATTTTATGATTATTTAGCCTGCCTCCCCAGAGCTCAGCCATCTGACAGGACACTTGGGGAACCATCCAGCTGTTTCCAGTCCCCAGCTACAACGAGGGTTTTTTCTTTGTCCTCCTTTTCAGCAGGCAGCTGAGCTAAACTCTCACCATGCTTGATGCCTGTAGCAAGACAGGGTTAATTAATCCCCCTCATTAGCCTGTTCTGAGCCAATGCAGCATTGGGAGGACCCTGCCTCCATGGGCTGTTATCTGTCTGACCACCAAACATCTGTGCAAGTTCCACCTTGACAAATGTCTTGGCAGTGCTTGCACCTCCCCTGCCACACTCAGCCAGCCACAGAGGTGCTGCTCAGAGGGTACAGACACAACTCTCTGGAATATTGGGTGCTCCCTTCAAAGGAGGGAGAATTGCTGGAGAATCAGGATCCATACCCAGTCCCTGCTTAATAATTTCTCCTCATTAAGGATGGGTGTTAGGAAGCACTTGCTCTGCTAGGAGATAAATCCACTGTGTCCTGAGCACTTGTGGGCATCCACGGTGCTATTCCACTTTCAAGGAGAGAGAGCCTTCAAACCACGAGGTTTAGACAGATTTAGATACATTTCAACTTTCACTCTCTCCCCTCCCACTGCAATTCAGTCAGCTCTCTCTTATATATCCTTGTATATCTTCTTTTCTAAATAGCATATGGAACCTTATCCACCAGCCTGTGCATGAGCCTACTTTGTTTGCCATGTGCTTCAGTTTAAAGTAGCCTGGAATTACCCCTTACACTTTAGGTGCAATGATCAGGACTGTGTCTGAGCCCTGCCAGAGGGTAGCACAGAGTCCCTCTCCCTGTGCAAGGTCACATATGTACAAACAACAATTGCCTCTGTGAATTCTTCAATATGTTAACCAAGGAAACATTTCAGCTAATTAATTCAGACAGAATCGCTTGGAAAAATCAAATATTCCTTCTTGCAGGAGACTGAGTGGTTCTATGGAGGTCTAGATGTTGGCAAGCCAAAAAAATGTATCTTTAAATGGTACTGGAAAGGGCAAATTGACAGTCTGGAGATGTCACTTCATCTACAGAAAGAGATATGAAAGATTCCCTGTGATCTGACTGGCACCAGGGCTGGGGTGAAAGGGCACTGAGTCCTTTTTCAAGGCAGGAATAAATCAGCTGCATTCTGCTTACATTTATTACCTACCTGCACTCATCCAAACCTTCCCAGAACTGGGCTTGCTTCTGCTCTCTCTTGCCATGGCCATTAACTCACTTGTTCACTGATGAACCCTCTCACATCTGAGGTCTTTTTACCACTTCCTTATAAAAATTATTGGCTAATTACTGCCTAAATGACTGTATTGATTTCAGGACCTAAGCAAAAACCCAACAAGCAGCCTGAGGAACATGGAATTTCCTCAATGCTTTGATTGTTCAGACAGTATTTTCTCAGCCTTTTTTCCCCTAACAGTCCTAATAAAAGTTATTACCTCTGATTTATTTAGAGATATGAACAATATCACTTGTTTTCAATGCAGCTCCTATAAGGCAAAGTGCAGGAAGTTACTCTCAGTACCAATCGCTCTGCTGGAACATCCCTTTATCCAAAATCAGAGCAATACATTCAGAAAAAGGCTATTAAATGTAAACCCCACTGGGGGTTGTGTTTGTCTGCTGTGCCTTCCTTAGTCCATGGAAGTAATTGCCTTGAAGAACAGACAGTAAAACTTCCCCTAAAAGTAGTGAAAACCGCCCAAAAATCTGCAAAAGAAATGAAGTTTGTTAAAGCTTTAAAGAAGTAAAAAATACCCCGTATACCCTAAAAGGCCAAATGCTGTTTCCATGCAGAATCTCAGTCAATTTTCACTAAAAGCAGCTCCAAATCTTTAAAAGTAGGGAAAGACTGTCTGTTTCAGCAGACACATGCTTTCACTAGATTACTTCTCTCTGTCTCAGAGATATAACTTTTATTTTGACAACATCTTATAATGCATGGTGATGAAAAATAATTTTACCTTTCAATTTTAGTCACAGAACTTTGTAACTGTGTCTCGAGATAACTTTAAAACATAATGTCTTTTTTCAGGCTTTTGGTAACACAAGTTACGAAGATTCGCATTTGGAATTTATTTTATTATATTTTGTAATTATGCAAATGATGTGGCACATCAGCATTAATCATACTAAATGAAGCTATCTGTTTCAGTTTGAAATACTGAATAATTATTCATTAAGAATGATGGGCAAAGAAGCTTAAATCAAATAAACTTGCACTTTAGAGAAGCAGCTTGCAAAAATATTCTTTGGGAGGGTTGATTTTATTTATTTGGGGGAAGTGTGTAGGCACAAATACTTAAAACCAGATACTATTGGTGAGAAACGTTGTAAAAACATCCCTCAAATCAACTCATATTTATAAATCCAGTATCTGTAGTCATGAAGAGGAAGCTAAAGCGTAAATACCACTTATTTTACGCTAAAGCGTAAATATCACCACGTTTAAAAAAGCAGCACGAGTGTCCTTTCAGAGCAAAGGAGGTGTTTGTGAGCAGCGGGTGTCTGGAGGGGCTCGGAGCGGGCGCAGTGACGAGCTGTGCTCGCGGGAGCGGGCTGGGAGCCCCCGGGTCAGCGCCATCTGAGGCGCTCGCTGGGCCGGCTCTGGTTTGTGTCTCTCGCTCCAAATGAGCTCTGGCGCTCGCTTCAAACGGTTCAGCAGCAAATTGATCTCGCCAAGTTCAACCTCCTGCAAGAATTTCCTCCTTTCCTTAGACCCTGTGCCTTCTTCATTAACTTTGATATAGGCTCCCTGCCTCACTTCTGCTGTTCCTTGTGCTTATCTTTGTACAGGGTAGTCAGCAGCTTCGCCCTTTCAGCAGCTTATCCAAGCTTACTCTTAAAAGCTGCTCTCATCCCCAGCTAGGAAGAATCGCTCTGTATCAAAGGTGAGGCTCAATGCAGTCAACTTCCACAGGCCAGTCAGGCTCAGGGAGGTGGGAACCAGTGGTGACAGGGACCTTGGCTAGGCTGGAAGCCTCTGCAAGCCTCTTCCAGTCAACCCGTGTTGTGTGTTGCCAAACGAAAGGGGGTCTGGCTATAAGACTCCTACGGGCTATCTTGTTCCCTGAATAGGGAATATTTCAATTTCTCTATTCTCTGAATAGGGGAATTGAAGGTTGGAGCTCAGGGAAAGGTTCTGCTTCTCTCAGAGGGTGCTGGCACTGCCCAGGCTGCTCAGGGAATGGGCACGGCCCCGAGGCTCCAGGAGCGTTTGGACAGAGCTCCAGGGATGCACAGGGGGATTGCTGGGGGCTGGGCAGGGACAGGGGCTGGGTCAATGATCCCTGAGGGTCCCTTCCAACACAGGACATTCTCTGATTCTATGGACAAAAAACCCATCAGCAATGGGGTAGGGTTTCTTTCCACTTTAGAGGTCATTTGTTTTAAGGAGGAATTCCCAGTTTCTCTAGGTGGAGGAAAGGTCACTTTGGCTGACACTTCCACATCTAACAGCAGCAGTCGTGTAGTCACCCACCAAAGAGAAGACCCTTCCAGTTCACCTCATGTAAACACAGATGGCCAGCACTGAGATGAGTGAATTCCTCCTTGGAATGCCACTCCCTTCCCCCAGACCAAAGAGCACAGACATTTAACTTTGGTTAGATGTGTAAATTCAGCTCAGGCAATTTGTACCCAGTTATTCTGCTGGTACTGAGGGGCACAGCCATGCTCACACCCCTCTGAGTGTGCCACCCTCCTGGAATAACTTCAACAAGCTGTTCCCCAGAGAGCTCCAACACAATATGTAATTAAAAAAAAAAAAACAACCAATATGTAATTGATAAGTATGATATATGTATATGATATATGTATATATCTTAGACCCAGATCAAAGGCCCTCTGTGGTTTAAGGTGGCTGCTTTGACTTTGCACTGAAATGGAACACAGGAGATGGGCTTAAACTGCTCTGAGCAGGGAAGCAGCAAGAGGCATCACAGCCTTTGTGCAGCAGCTCTTTTCTGGGACACTGCTCCTCTGGTGTTTTCCAGGCTTGGTCAGAGCATCTGGAGTGAAACTCCACATCCCCTGATGTCATATCTGTGTTATAAACTGTGGCCAGAGCCAAATTCTCCACATGCTGTGCAAACAGTCAGAAAGCTGGCTGGGCCTGGATGGGTCTGGGGACCTGCAAGGGAAGGAAAGTGAGGGGAATGTCACTGTGGGTGAGAAACACCAGAGGGGTGAAGGCTGGAGGCCAAAGGGAGAAACAGAGCTGAGAAATGATCACAGTCCGAGGTACAAACATCCTGTGAACTCTGTTTCTCTTCTAATCAGCCGCTTGGGTTTTTTTCTCTTCTGCCCCTGCCCACATTAACCTTTCCTTGTGGACAGAACTCTTTCAAGCTTATTTTTCTGGGTTTGTTTGGGTTTTGATTTTGTGTTTTTTTCTTATTTGGATCCGTGTTTTCTGTTCACAGACTTTGGTAACCCACCCCATTTATCTGTGCTAAATGATTCAGGACCCTACACAGTCTAGCTTCACTTACTTGACTTCTATTTTAATACTGGAAATAATGTGATTAAATAATAAATTTGATTGTCTACTTAGAAGTGTTTGTCTCCTCAAGTCTAATGTTAATTTCTTGCTTTCTTAAATATTTCTTGCTTTTAATATGACATGTATAATGGGAAATTGCTCACTAAACCAGAAGCAGATTTAATAAAAATCTTTCCACACACTCAACACCAATTGCTTTAAATCTGTGCAAGCACAAATTCAGAGCTATCGTTCAGACTTGTGTTCTCAAACACATAAGGGAGCTTTCTTAGGAAAGTTTCTGATTTTAAACATACACAGGCTGTAGTTCTCTGTTTCACTACCCAGGGTTCAGAAGTAAAAGAGTTTTGATACACCTAAGTTAGTGCAAGGATTACAAAAACATTTTCAGTGGTAAAACAAGGGGTTTACTTATGGTATGCTGGGAAAAAAATGGGATCAATAAAAGCCTTTACAATGCATTACAGTGAAGAAAAAAATAATTTGTGTAGAAGTTACTGTGAGCTTTAGACTAATGGTCATAACCATAAATTATATTGAAAAACAGATAAAATTAAATAAAGACTTGCAAAGTATAAATTTGCTGCTGGCAATCTAAAAAGGATTTTCTTGTTACTTGCCCATGGGATTTGGGGTTCTATCAAGGAAGCTTTCCTACTTGTCATACATCATTTCAAAGAGACATATATAGCCTGGAAACTGCTTTAAGGCAGCTGCAAGCAAGTGTCACTTTGAGTTAAATGCATTATTAAACTGTTGGGAAATTTCACATCATGGGTCATTTATCTATGCTAAATGGGTCAAAAGCCTCTACACATGCCTAGATAAATGAGAGAGAAGAGCAAAATTCTCCCTTGGGAAGTAATACGTTGACAACCTCTTAGAGTTCATGCTGTTATTTTTAGTAGATAAGAGAAAAAACTACTTGCTAAGTGCACTAATTCATAAACCCAGGTGCCAAGTACCTACAAGAAAAGGATACCAAACATCCCTGTATTTTGACTACGCTTTGTGCAAAATGTCAGCAAAATTAGGTGCAATATGCTTTGGGTCTTTGTCTTTAGTGGCTGATTATGTGGTCCCAAAAGATGCCCACCCAATGAAGTGTATGCAGAATCATGGAATCACAGGATGGTTTGGGTTGGAGGAAACCTTAAAGATCACTGTGCCATGGGCAGGGACACCTCCACCATCCCAGGTTGCTCCAAACTCCACCCAGCCTCACCAGCTGAGATATTTTGGGAAGCAGTAGTGGGTGCACTTTGGACAAGGCCGCAGGGAAGGAAAACAGAGCCATGCAAAGTTTCTAGAACTTTGATGTGCTGCTAATATGTGATTTAATTTAGTCGCAGAGAACCCTTTGGTTTAGTCAGTCCTGCCCCTGGCATGTTGCTGGGCGTTCCCAGACACCAGGATATGCATCATCAAACAAATTGGAAGCCAACCTGGTAGCCAATTTTAGGCAATTAGCAGCAGTGTAAATCCACATGAGAGGAGAAGTGAGCTAGAAACAGTTCTTCACAGTGCATTGGCATTCTCTCATGTTGAAAGATTATGTTTTCCATTTCCTTGCACATTTGCCCAACAAGCAGACCAGTCAGAAAAATACTTGAGCAAACAATTGCAGAGGGAGGGCCGTCCTTTTGATTAGAAGCAATTTTGCTTTCTCCGCAGCTGATAGAGGGGAAAAATGATTTGGTGTTGGTATCAGTTCATAGCTCTGAGCCAGCTGGGCTCACATGGAGCTGTGCCTGCCTGAGAGGGCTGGGCAGAAAGTCTCCTCCTCAGCCAGAAGGTTATGGGATATTTTAGCAAATACTTTCTAGGTTTTGGGGAAGGGTTCTTCACTTTAACATACAAAGCTGATTTATGCAACTGCTGATGTTAATGAGGAGATATTTATGTATCCAATATATGAGGTTTTTAAAAAGAATTTTTAAAAAGATATTTTCTTTTTCAGCAAAGAACGGTTTTCTTGTTTTGAAATTTAGTTGATTTACAGGTGAACAAATTAAAAGGCTGAAAAATATAAAGAATCTGTGTGTAGTCAAAATCATGGGTGCTTTGAGCTGGTGCAGCATGTAAAAAGGGACCTTAGCCTCCCAAAAGACACTGAGAATTTCAGTTTTTACTAATCAATACTGGCTCGGGACAAAGATGAACTATTGTATTGCACTACTCACCTAGAAAACCTTCAGCCCATAGAATTTATTGTAACTTTAAAAATCAATTGCAATTAAAAGTTACAACAATGTAACCTGTCTCTAACTATGTTTCAAAATTTATCATTTCAAAAAATATTTTCCTACAAGACAGACTTATTAGAACTTCGGCACATTAAAAATTGATGGATCAAAGAAAGCAAAACCTAGCAAGATGTTTGGCTGCTGAACCAAGGAAAGCAAAGCTGATCTGCTAAAGCCAGCTGACACTGCTGGCATAATCCCAAAATGTACAAACACATAACCTGACCTATCAGTGCATTTTATTAAGATGTCACTGAGAACAAAATTAAAACATCTAATTAAAATTTTTCTCAGACGCAAAATTAATGTATATATCAAAGCCATGACATGGGCTCTCAATTAATTAATTAACCTACTTTCAAGTACAAAATCTCTGTGCTCAGGTGTTCTGTCTATGGAAAGTTTCTGACCAGGTCCCCAGCTAGCCTGATAGGCTTTTCAGCTAAATTGTCTTAATACAGTAAGAATAACTTACATCACCATTAATTTCTTACTCTACTCCTCTTTATAAATTTGCCACAATGAGATTAGAAACAGATATTATAGAACAGCTCTGTAGATCAGAAAGTATTCCTGATGGTGTTCATCTTGCAGTGTGAGTAGGGGTTCAGTGCAGAGAATTTAGCTGGTTTTGTTTGTGTACAGTGTTTGTTGTCATAACCTACATCAGGCCATTTGCAGTATCAACAATGGCTCTAAATTAAATAAGCCAGATTTACTTAATTTGCTCCATAATAACAATATTACATTATTTTAACCAAACGTCGATGTCAAACTGAACAGAAATAAGAGGAAAGCAGTAATTAGTCTAGGTTAAAATATATCCTCAAAGGATATTAAATATGCAAGAGCTCATCCATGAAAATTAGACTGCAAGAGGTTACACCATGTATTGGCTTATTTTGTTACATATCAAATTATCTCTCATGAATAAATATATCTAATAATGTTTAACTCTATAATTTAATAGTGCCCTATTAAAAATACTTTCTAAATCAACCAGGCTGTGTATTTGATTTTCTATGATTATCAGATTTTAAGTACACAATAATTAAATGTGCAATTTGTACTGACTCCTGCAAGCACATTTAGAGAGACTATGCCCTTCAGTACATCTAGTAAATAACTTTAATAAATATGACTGCCAGGACCTAATACTCCAGTGGGATAATATAAGTTAAAAACTTATATTTTTTGGGGAAGTGCAGGTGAGCTACAGGTTCCTGCATGTAGCATTAACCTGGAGCCAGCCCTGCTCCCCCACAGGACCTCCAGTTGCCACGGTGAACTCTACTCCAAGACTGGAGCTCTTGCTCCCCTTTTCCCTGGGAGGATGAAGATTTTGCAGAATTTTTGTTCCCTTTTGCCACGGTCCCAATCCCAAGCCACGATGCTGAGCCGAACAAAGTTTCGGTGCTATTTGCTAATTCTAAAAATTCATGAAGATAAATTAATCTCCTTCCTACCAAGTTTCCTCCACCTTAAGAAATGAAGATGAAGAGTGGAGCAATCAGCTAATTAACCCTCTTCTCCAGCACAAAGAGCTGCATTACAATGTGACATTGCTCTGCCCTTTTCTTCTTGAGACGTTTTCCTGGCCTATCAGAGTCTGCTCTGTGAAAAGACCCTCTGCATCTGCTCTTGCAACCTGCTAATTACAATACTGTAATTAAACGCACACAGAAGCAATTACCTTCATATATCACCGTATATCTGACAAGCACACAGCAACTTCCAGTTGTGCCATGCTCAGCTCCCCTCTCAGAAAGGTGGAGACTTGGGTTTGGCTCAACCTGGTTTGACTGCTGCCTGAGGACACTGAAAATCCAGAATGCTGTCTGACCTGCAGTGCTGTGAAAAATGAGCACGCAGAAAAATGTGATTTTTCTGTGAAAAATCACAGCCATGCACAGAAACGGGCCCAAGGCTCCAGGAGCAGGAGCTGCAGCCCCACTGAAGTTACCAGAACTGGATGGATCCAAGAGGCCAAAGAGACTCCAGTGTTGTGCCTTTTCCATCTCCCCCTTGAAACAACTTGAGTGTTTCTCAACTCCTGTTGCTGGTTCCTGAGTCTCTGCAAAGATTCAAAGCAACAACAAAATCCTGTGTTTTCCTTGGTTTTTCAATTCTTCACCCCTTTTCTGGTTTCAGCATTCCCAACATCCTTTTCTCTATGACAACAATAGACCTCAGTTCTTTTTCCTAGTAGCGCTCCAGCCTCATGGAGAGCAGAGCTTTAGGTTTTATTTTGCTCAGTAAGGAACAAATAAATAGATTTTTGAATGATTCAGCCTTTGCTGTTTGCTCTACAGAGCACTTTGAGCCTGTGGCTGAGCCACGCTTAGCAGAGGTCCACACCCAGAGTGCTCAGAGCTGTGCTCAGCTGTGGGATACAGAGCAAGGTCTGCAAATCACAGCCTGCCAAAGTGAGAAACCACACAAAAGAGTCCAGCCAGGCAGGGGAACAGGTATCTGTAGGAAAGCAGGAGAAAGCAGAGGACTTGACAGCACCCCCAGACACCACCCCATCCTGCTTCTGTATTCTGCCTTGGTGTCACATCATTATCTGAAGGGAGAAGAAGAAAAAAAGCTGCTGTAAAATGTCAGTGCCTTTGAATTATAGACAAAACGCAGACACATCAAAATGTATTTTCCTTTTCAATACCTTTTCTTAAATGAAATATAATGGCCAGCTCTAGGCTAGGTGCTGCCACGCGTTGCCAATGGGAAGTGAGAAACAACAGCAACAAATCCATCTTTCTTGCTGAAGTACTGCTTGCAGCATGAGGCAGCACTAATCAAAGACAAATCACAAAGGTTTGGAATTCTTCTGTTCAGGACTAATACCTAGGGGCGAGGAGGAGAAGAGAACTGTTTGATACTGAACAGCCATACTCCCTTCACTCTTTACCACCTCATTTCACGAAAGCTCAGAAGGTTGATTTCGTAAGAAATTAGAAATAGTATTAAATCACAGCAAATCCTATTATTTGATGGCACTTCTGTAGCAGCATAGAAAAGCTGAGAGAGTTTATACCCAAATCCACCAATATGCATGAAAAGTGATTTTTTTTTTTTTCCCCAGTGCTGAAACAAAGAGCTACACCTATGAGCAAGGGTCTACAGGACCTAAGAACCAAATAAGAGGAGACAAACAGCAGGGATACTCCAAGCGTGGAGCAGGCTGCACACAGCATTTCTTTGAAGTACAATTACAGCCCCACTGAAGCATGACTGTAGCCTCCCATCTTTGCAACAACTGTAATCAGTGTAATCATGCTGCCATTTCATTTCCCTTCACACATTCTGTTAAGGCATTAGGGCTGCTGGGTAGACTGCTGGAATGATACAGTTAATACTGTCCATTTATTTCCTTCATGCTGATAAGTCGTGTTGTTATTCTGCTGTATTCATACTTCTTTTCTCTGACTTTAAGGCTAAAGCAGCCCATTTGATAGTGCTACAAGAATGTTGTTTGCAAAAGAAGAATAGAAGGTTTTACCAGATTTTGTTATATTTTCAAAACCTTTACAGGACCTTTCATATCTGCTGTTAATTAGCAGTATTGGGACCAAATAAAAATAACAGATAACTCCCTCTTGTAAAATTATTCCCTCCAGTTGTTATTATTTAGTCACAGTGAAGGGAGTGGGGAAAAAACAAAACAGAAAAAGACACCAAGAACCCTAATCTTACTGCCAGTTTACCCTTTCCTGAGTGAGTGCCCTGCCTCCAGTTTTCTTTCTTTAAGCAGGTGTATTAGCAAAATAAAATAATATAATGGGATTGCCTTGAAGGTATAGAAGGTAATTAAAATTATACACATAGCTAAGTGAAGCAAGGGTAGGGTGCAACATCTGCTCTAGCACACAGAGCCCTTGGAAAGAAGACACAAACTGATTTAAAACACATTATGTTGCTGATTTTTCTTAATGATTATAACCCTTCTTTCTTTCAAATGGTCCTTCAATGCAGTTGGCATAAACCATGGGCTGAAGTAAAATCACTTCAGTGAAAGAGCAGTGATTTTCCTGCTGATAAGGGCAGGTGTTGATGTCTTTTCATTTATTTGTCTTAACTATTTCTGAGTGCTGCACTTGCCTAATTTTCAAGGAAACATTTTCTGTGTTCCTTCCTCTATCAGGCCATTAAAAAAGGACATGGAAAATGGTGGAGTGAGTGTTTAATGAAAATTCTTCACCTTGACATCTATCTAGGAATTTAAACAACTAATAAGCAGACTCACAAGAAGGAAATCTATATAACAATTAAAATAATAATGCTCTTCTAATCACTTAAGAGCCTAGAGTAGGTACCAAGTTAATCACATTCATTTTAAATTTATATGCTATGCATATCCTTGTAAGCATTTTGAAAGAAAGTGGTGCAGAAGACACAGGTGCCTAAATTAATAAACATTAGAAAATCAGCAAGAGATTTAACTACACTGGTTATTGTTTTCAATTATTAAATAATTAGTTTGAACATCTTTGTATACCTGGCCCAAAATCTTGGGATTCAATTACCTTTAATGACTCTGGGCTGCTATTTGATCACTTAATACTAAATCTGCTAAGTGCTGGCATTGGAAAGAATATCTGGGGGAGGACATGGGGATTTCCCAGAAGTTTTGTGAAAAAGTTCACTAATCAGAACATTTTCATTTGCAAAGTCGAGGCTATAGTTAATAACATAAAAGCTTTATTAAGATTTTTTTGGTTTTTTTAAGAAAACAGATGGCACGCAGCAGACTGGATCCCAGCATCTCTGTATTCCAACAAAGAAGTGTTTACCTTTCCAGGCCAGCTACATTTCAGAGAATAATTTCAGAAATGTCACGTGCTCCTCCAACTTTCCTGTCTTTTTTGCTGTCCATACTGACCAACTCAAATACCCTGTCTGGTTCAGTTTGAAGAGCACTGAATTTATGTTTTACTGCAGCTCCAGTAGATGCCTTCTGAGAATTTCTATGCAATAGAAAATTCAGAAAAGCTTTATTTGAATTAAAGTCCTCCAAGAAGCTCTTAAGCAATACACTCAGCCTACTGGTGATACATCTTGAATTCTGTTACTCATTTAAGCAACACACTGAAGCACTTTGGTATAAAATTTCAGATTAAAAAAAGGATTTAATTAAAAGTTTTGGGACAAGTTTCACATTAAATGTCAATGTGTTTGGCATGATGTTTAGAGCATGTAGTCATTTTCCTGTAGAAATTGAGGAATGAAAGAAATATTCTTATGACATTCTCTTTTAATAGGTCCAGTAGGATAAACAGGATAACTAAATAAATCTAGACTTAGGAGTCCAGTATCTCACTTATGTTTTCAGAAAGACATGAAATAGCCAAGTGCCATTTCTGCACACATCTCTAAATAATGTATATAATTCCATCAGAAGTTTCAATAGGTCAAAGCATCTTTTTCTTTCCAGCTTTTGAACATTCATTGATTGCAAACCCTGTAATTTCACTAGCAAAATACAGAGCAAGATTCTTTTTTTCTCTGCCTAAAAGCTTACTCCAAGCAAACCACTGTCCCCTTCCTCAGCAGGAAGGAAGACAACAGGGGTGGAGAGTGTTTTCCAAACCTTGAAAAGGCCTAATTGATGAGTAACTGATTTTCCAGGTTGAAACACAACAATGTAAGCCAGGGCTGCAGAGGAGAGGTCGCTGAATCTCTCTACATTTCTATTTCTTGTGGTTCTCAGTGACACCAACCAGGGACAATATTGGTGGCAATCACTGACATTCTCAGATAATCCAATTAAGGGAAACTTCTACAACATCATCACGTGTTCCAGGGTATTGTGGCAACATTTTAAGAGGTCCTGAGACAGCCAAGGATATTTCAGACCTGAATTTTCTACAGTACATGTTTCTGAACATAACTGCTGCCAGGCATGCTGATCATACTGATGAGATGTTAATTCTTGTGAATTATATAATCTGTTACTTGGTTAAGTATTGCGTGTATTGTGATTTCCAAATTGATTATTTGCATTAACTTAAAGCAAGATTGCAAGAGGATTTTTTTTTTGTCAACCTGGCTGGTTATGAACAAGTCCCTGTGACATTTGGAGTCGTGACTGAGATGGGGCTGATAAGACCCAGATGGCCACGTTTGGAAACTTTGGTTTAATGCAAAGCCAGTGAAAGCTTTCATGTGCTGGCTTAAAATGTGCTTTGCAGGTCCATTTGTAGGACTGGAGATTGCACAAAACCTATGGATTTGGGAATTCATTCTCTGCTGTGCCACACAGTACCTGTCAAGAGTGACAAAGATAATAAAAGCAAATTAGAGCTAAAAGGCATTTAGAAAACTTGACTTACTTGTAAATAGATGGGCTTGCAGGAATATTTTTGAACTTCTTAGGGTCACACAACCAGGGCAGATCAATGGCAGAGATTTGTGGCTCTATTCAGGCACAGGTAAGCAAACCTTTGTGAGATATTTACCATTTTAATGGATGTAAATTGGGCAAGCATTAAACACTAATCTCCTAAAGAAGGTTCCTTTCCTGCTCTTAAGTGACAGACAAAACCTGTAGGGTTATTTAAGGAATACCTAGGTTCTGGGAGGGGGTGTTGAGGGAAGCAGTCAGAATATTTGGCACAGTCAGTGCAATAAATATAGAGATTATTGAATTTGTACATGTGAAAGCAACCTAAATAGTAAGAAAATTAATCACCAATAAGTTTTTGGTGTCCCAGTCTGTCTTTATGGTACTCAAAATCAGCTCCCTAAAGTGGTGAGGCAGACCTGTGCCACCAGAGGATTATATCTGTACTATCCATAGACAAAATAAAAAATATGGGAGGAGTAAGTTTAATTTTGTTTTGGAGTGCATTTTGAAATGGAGTTCTGGATTTCCCTGTGATGTGCATGTTCCACCCAGCCAGGACACCTGGCAGGGGATGGGATGCACCTTCCTGGACCTGAATCAGCTCCTCTGCAGCTCTTTTCCTTCCCAGGCTGTGACTCCTCAGTGCCACTGTCAAAGCCCCCACCTCTCCTTTGGGTGGAATGTCCCTCCCATACAAAGGGAGACACAAGACCCCACTCCTCCTGAAGGAAAAATGATACATCCCTGATATTAAAGTTTTAAACCAATAAACACATCACAGAACTGTGTCTTTCACCTGCAGCACTAAATGATCTCAGGAAAGTCCACAAGCGTGGCTGAGCCTCTTTGCAGCAATAAATATTGCCCTGAAAAAAATCCTCAAAAAAAATTTTTTGTTTTGTTTTGTTTTGTTTTGTCCCTGGTCCTTGCTGTGAGCCAGCAGCTTCCCCCCAGGTGCCCAGCCCTGTGCCTGGGGTGTGCCACAGCAGCCACCCGAGCACAGCCACCCTCCTCGTGCCTCCTCACTGCTTTATAACAACATCCAAGGAATTCCTGGGCTCATTTTGTACCAAAACAATGCTGCTCCTGCTTCCCAGAAGTGCTGCTCACTTAGTGCAGAGCGACTGCACACACAAGCACCCTTTACAGTTGTGAGAAAGGAACCTCACTTTTTAAATTTTAAAAAGGTTTACTAAAAACCTTATCAAAAATTACAACAGAAGACTGAATAAAGACAATGACACACGGTACCGGGAGCAAGGTAATCCCCACCATGTGCTCAGCCTCAAAATGGATGTTCTGCCTTTTTAGCCCTTTTGCCCCTCCCCAAGTTCTGTCCATCGACTCCTTCTTTGCTGTCCAGTGGTGGAGATCACTTCCTGACATCTGGATTGGAGGTCAGGTGTTGCCATAGTAATGAGTCAACCCTCCCTAATGCCCCAGCTTCCCCAGCTTCCCGGCCATCCCGCAGGAACAAAAGGAGAGAGAAAAAAAAGGAAACATATCTATAAAACTTCTCTTACATAATATTTACCCTCTAATTGTGAGAGTCAACTATTCAATAGTCATTTACCACACAATCCCACAGGAGGGATCATGGTGCTGATAAAAGGGAGATTTGCAGTGTCTATGTCTGGCCATTAATTGGGATGATGGAGGTGATGATGTGTTTTCTGCAATCAGTAGACATTGGTTTTACTAGACCCCAGACTGCCCTTTACAAGTAGAATTAAAGTGTTGGGGTATTACAAATGCATTCTTTGGAAAGCATTTTGGGACGGGTTTGTTAACTGGAGGTCACACTGTGCAGGGAGGAGGTGTTTGCTGCCAAACTGGGAAGCACAGGGTAACAAGACACTGCCATTAAAATTGGACCAGGCTCAGGTCCAAGTTGTATTTTCTCCCTCTGAAGTTTATTCCTAAATCTCAAAACAAATTGTTGTTTTGATAAAAATGGAAGAGAAAAGGGTAAGGACTGGTTGACACTAATATCTTCCATGGGGTTAATCTGATGCTGGAGCAGCTCCATTCCTTCGAGGCTGAAACCAGAAACCCTAAACTACCCTCATTTTATATAGAACTCTACACCAATCTAATTAAAATGTATATGAGGAGAAGTCAGAGCGATCCCAAGCCTTAATTTTTTAATGTGGAAAATGTGATATAAAGTGTTTTAAAGATGAAATACAACTACAACTAGTGAATAACCTTTTTTATTAATGACATTTTCATTTTGCAGGTTATTCCTTTTATTTCTGCTCTTTTTCTGTCTTTGAATTTAGGCTACAACATCACCTTATGCAGTCTGCCCCTTAAAGGGTTTCTCCTGTAGTTATAATCACCCCAAATATACTTTGATAAATGACTTAATTTCTTAAAATGCTTTGAGACACAATAACTGCCTCAGAATAGGCAAACACAACTAAATGATCACTGCCTGCCATAGAGTTTGTGTCCAACATGGATCATCTGAGAGTATTTAAGGGCACAGATTGGGATCCTGTCTGCTTTCACATGAAGTGCTACAAGGGAGTTTACAGTATGTGCAAATCCAGATGGTGGGTGTAGAAAATCAAGATAAGGGTGTAAGAAGTAAATTGATTCACCTACAAGTTTGGTTGCAGGTTTGGTTGATGGAGTCCTGTCTCTTCTGGGGTTAATAAATGAGGTCACTTCTCTTTTTGCCATCTTCTGTCCCAAATTGACTAGCTGCTTTGCTTTGCTACCTCAGCAGAATCAAATACAAACCAATTTTCTCGGTGCAAGTGTGGTTGTACCAGTCAGAGAGAGGGGCTGACATATCAACATTCTCCCCCACCACCTCTATCCAGCATTTTCCTCAGTGAGATTTTGCCTCTCCCATTTCCACAGCACCCTCCTCATGCCAGGTGAGCAGTGAGAGCAAGGAAAAAGAGGAGCTTTAGGGCTTTTCTGTGTCGATTTTGCTCCACCTGCCTTAAGCTGTACCTTAAGTGTAAGAAAGGCAGCTGTGACACGAGAGCTGTTGTGGTAAATGCTGGAGACTGCTGGAGGAAGGGATGACACCGGTGTGTCACAGCGTAGCCTGGAGGAAACAGGCTGTGGAAATTGCATCTAAAGCCAGTCCTGATCCCTTCAGTAGCAGGCTGCTGTCAGCATCCTCTGGCAGAGAGTGAGGGAAGATGCAGAAAGGAAACAGCAGTCCCTCTTCTTTATATACAGTCCTGCTGGATGTTTGAGCTTCTGAGTTCTGACAGTTTCAGGGGAAGAATAAAAGGGTGGGAATCTGCGGTGCTTCCTATGACTAAAATAAACTCTTTGTGTGTCTCTGCTCCTGTAAAATGGGGGTAGTGGCTCTGCCACTTTGAACTTGTCAAAGCAGCGGTGAGCACGGGCCAGAAAAGCAGGGAATACTCAAGGAACTGGAATAAAACAAAAGGCTCAGGAACTGCTTGTCACCCCATCATGGGGAAAGTCATCTCACTGGGACAAAACCTCTTTTTGGTGGGAGCAGTAGCAGTGGGCATTAATATCACTGGGAGCTCTTGTGCAGTGTCTGACAATGAGTTCCTTAGAAGGATTTCCTCCCTTTGAAGTGCCTGCCTTGCCTGCACAGCAGACAGCTGCTTTCTGCCTGCTGTCTTGCCTGTCTGCTCCCCTACGTGCTGCTCTGTTGAAACACCCTGTGTTATTACAGTCACTCTCAGCACCTGGCTGCAGGAGTGAATCAAAGTGTTGTGAAGGCAGCATATCAATTTGGGTTTGTGCCATGTAGCAGTTACTTGGCGGCTAAGTGGGATCATTTCAAAGACACTTCTTCCTTTTTCCCTGTTTCTCTGTGCCCAGATCACTGCTTGAGCTGCCTTCCCCCTAAACACTACGTGCTCACCTTTTGTGACTGTCTAAAATAGAGAAACCTCTGCTCTTGTCAGAAGGATAAACTGAAACAGTCATTTATCGCGGGCTGAGGAATTGCACACTGGAGTGCTCCACCAGCACTTCCCAGTTGCCACAGCCCCTCTCCCAGCTGGGCCAGCAGCAGCCAGCTGTGAACCCTGCAGAGGCTGGCTGACCCCCCAGCTGTCACATCCCAGAACAACCAGGTGAGCACAAATGATCAAAAAATCCGATTGGAATTGTTGGTACTCAAAGAATCCCCCTAAGTACAGAAATGTTGGGTTCTGTGGTGGTTGATTTCATGCTGTGCAGGAAGAGCTGTGTTCATAGATAGAATAGTTAGGCTTGGAAGGGACCTTAAACATCATTTAGTCCCCTTATTCTTTTCTTTTTCCCCTGCTCTGAGCTGGCTAGTTACAGACCTGCACACACCTCAGAAGTGAAATCTGCACTTGTCACAGCCCATGATGTCTGCATGGAGACTGCATGCATCTCACAAGTGCACTGGTGCAGGTTTGCCAGCCAATTAACGAGATCTTAGTAAATTCAGAAGACTGAAATGTCCCCGAACACAAGCCAAATTAATTCATATTTTAAAAGATTTCTGTCTACAATAACAGGAGTAAATGCCACATAAACCCCAGTCCTGCTCCCATCAGAGACAATGGGAATTAAGCCACTAACTTCAAAGAGCAGTGCTCTCTCTGTAGAGTGTATTTCATGCTTCTGCAGTCTTGGCTAGATTAGTGCAAATTAAACATTGGGTTAAGTTGCCAGAACCCATAAGCACTCCATTAGGCTCTGGGGGATTTGGCTAATTTTAGTCAAATACTTACCTATTTTACAGAAGCCATGCAAAACTCCTCCACGGGCTAAGCCCACTGAGCCCTGATAGAACACCACTAATGAATTTGGCCTCCCAGCTGCTGTCTCTGCATTTATGCAGGGCTCAGAATGCAGCTTTGTGCACCTTATGGGGTTTTAAGAAGCAGATATTTTACACCAAACAATTCCACGAGGGCTGTAAACAAGGGGCTTTCACAAGTGCTGAGGGATCTGACCATCAGTGACACTGCGAGGGCACACCAGGCTTCCCTTGCCTGCAGGGCCACCGTGGGTAGGGCTGCAGTAGCCTCCTCCCCGGGCTGCTCACTGTCCTACATCCTCTGAGTGGCAAACTGCCCCAGGGAGCTACAAGCTACATTTTTCAATCATCTCTGCTTTATGTTAAATACACTTAACAAGCAGCCAAGTAGCATCCCCAGAGGGTCTTACTACGACAGAGGGATGTTAACAATATACTTCTGCCTTTTTTTATGCTTTTTTTTTTTTCAGATATGCTTTAACTATAGCCATCCCTGAGTAATCTCCTAATTAGTGAGGAGGTCTTGAGTTGAGCACAGGCTGCAGAGATGGAGACCTGAGGTGTCATTTCCAAGCTCCACAGTGTAGGATTTTAGGGCCAGCCTGGACAAAGCCTTGCGTGATTTTCAAGCCTCATTTCTTCCCTGGCTGAGCACAGGAAATCCCATCACTGCTGTGTGCCATTCCCATCTATCCAGGATGGACCTGTGAAGGGTTCTGACACCTGATGGGAAGCACCAGAGCTCATTTCCAGGTTTGTACAATGGCTGGAACCACTGCCTTTGCAGGCCCTGCCAGGACTTCAGGGTGTTCAAACAGATACAAACATCAGACTAATTAGTCATCTTTAAACTTATGACTCAGGCATTTACTAAAAGCATGTGTTCAGATAAAGGTAACACAGTGCAAAAAATAATACAGCAACATCCTTTGGGAAGGCAGAAAAAGTCAAGTACAGTGCTGCTCTTCGCTGAAGAAGTAATACAGAGAATTTGTATGTGGAAACTTGACCACTCAAGCAGCTAATTGCCAGTGGGATGTCTTGCTGTACACATCTTCTGAGGTACTTTAATTATGCAAACACACCTTGTTGTCACACAGATATAAATAATGTTTAAGGCTCGTGTTCCTTTGATGTGCTGTGGGGATTATGTGGGGGTTTATTTCATTATGATTCCCCTTTGGGGAGAATACCATGTAATAAACAACACAGCACATCAGCAGAGGGGTTTTTTGCAGGTGGGTTTCCCCCCCCCCATCTCTTAAAATTATTTTTTAAAAGCTTCTGGCTCTATTTCTGACTCCTGTTGAAAAATTGGGCACTTCAGCAAATTGCTCGGTCGACAAAAGGGAAAAAAATTGTTGCTTCAAAACAAACAATTATGATGACTTTGAAGCATAACATGGAATGTCTCATTGATTTTGTCCCAGAGGACTGGTGTAAAGAATGAATAACCAAATGTGCAACGGAGCACGTAATATTAGTGCATGCACCATTTCTTGTGCAGTATTGTTTTAAATCCATTTGCTCACCTTTGCCCTCTGTGATCACCTGCTATCAACAGGGGAAACACACACGAGCAATCTAAATACTTGATTGCTCGTAAGAGAAAAAATTTCTTCCTATTCAAAGATAAAGTGGCTGGGTAGTGGCAGGAAAATGTACCATTCCTTTCCCACAGCCTCTAAGAGGAGCATTAGAGACAGAGATGATAATTTCAACCTGCGGTGCTTGAATTCCTGGCCACAAGATTTCAGCATTTGTTGTTCTCCTGGCGAATAAACTTTACATTTAAACTCTGATTAGACCATAGAACTGGCACCAAGAAGAATTTTCCCCTTTTCTGCTCTTTATATTTATAATGTTAAGTGCACTCTGAAGGGGCATTGTGCACAAGGCACTGGCAGAGCCCAATTCTGGAGACAGCCACTCACTCGGGTGCATTCTGTTCACACAACCCAGCATTCAGGAGTTAGGACTTTTGAGTGTTAAAGCCAGAAAAGGGAGCAGTAAATGATCAATTGTAGCAAATGTTCTGCAGTCATTTCCTCAAACACAAGTGATGCAGTATTTTGTCCCTGAGCTGAAATATCAATTCCCTATTAGGCTAGAAAAAAACGCAGTACAGCTGTTGTGCTACCTTTGGATATGGCTCTTTTCTAACAGATCAACTTATCTTCAGCCAAGGCATTTGCTTCTGTGATGGAGAATCTGTGTCCTCTAGGTTTCCTTTCAGCAAAGAAAATTTAAATTGCTTAAAAATGACATTATTCAGATGGCAAAAAATCGTTGAAAACAATCAAACAGGTGCTGTCAGTCTGAAAGTTTGATTCCTAATAGATTTGGAACTGAAATTCTCTCATTCCTATTTCTCTCTCTAGGTATGTCTGAAATCGGTTTCCACCACTGAAGTGGAACAGATAATTTATTGTCATGGGTTTCTCAGCATCTTTTCAGTGCTCAAATATTTCTACATGTATTTCCACTTAGCCTCCCTGCTGTGGGACTCTGATCCCTCTGTGAGTCAAGCTCAGTCTCCTGGATGCTCAGAATCCATTTTGTGACTGGGAGGATTCTGCTGAGTGACTGCAGCTTCTCCTTTTCTCCAAAGATTTAACCATGGAGTGCCACAACCCCTGCCAGACACGGTGGGAAACAGCATTTCTGTATGACAAAACACACAAACAGAGCAGGGCCAAGCCCACCCTGCTGGGCAGCCCAGCAGTCACGGGATGTCATTGCCTAAGCACTTTGGAAGGTTTGCTCTGTGTTTTCATGTCTCTGGGTTCCTGGGTGCTCTATACAACTGCATTAACTGTGCAGGGAAAATAACCATTTGCTGGAGAGTGACTTGCCAGTGCACTTTTCAGAGGTGCAGACTGACAGCAGATGTATCTATCCAGCTCTGCTGGGCAGCAGGGCTCAGCAGTGAGCTAAATTAGCCCACAACGTGTTGTTCTAGCCAGACTTTCCAACAACCTGCAGTTAGGCTAACACACACTCACACGGCCTGTTCAAAGGAGAAAGATGAAATTTCAGCATTTCCTTCCTGTGTTGACTATTCCTCCAATATTCCAGATCCTGCTCTGTGGCAATTAAACCACAGCACCTCTTTCCATGCTCAAACCTACCTGTCCTTGCCTCCCCAGGTTTACTTGAGCTTCTATAATGAAAGAAGATGAAAAAAGAAATAATAAATAAGACTGTGTAGCTCAATAATATGCAAGACTGGTAGTTCAAAATAACTCTAATAAGTGTTTGTAAAAATGTAGTAATTCAAGTGTATAAACGAAGGGAATTAAATGTCATGGTAAATTTACATAAAACAATGTTTAAAGCAGGAATTGGAATAAATATAATATAGATAAGTAGTAATCCTCTTCCTTCTTAACTAGGCCATTAATAAAAACTTTCAAGGGCAGACTACAAAATCTCTTTAAAAATGGAAGGTCATATTAGAGACTAGAAAAGACTGATCCAGGAAAAACAAAGATCTGAGCCTAACTTTGCCTCCAGCTCTGCATCCTGAGTGCAGTGGCTCCTACTGGAAGCCCACCTTTCCTAGGAGTCACTATATCCTGTGACATAATGCTGATATCCATTCGCTCTGGTCTTTTTTTCTTTCATCATTTTCAAGTTTGTTGGGTTTTTTTTGGTTTTTTTAACTAACATTCACTGTGGAACAGCATAAAATATTTGGCCATTGGTTTTTCTCTTTAAGAGTGCAGCAGAAAAGACTTTGGAAATAGAAAGAAAATAAGCTATTCAGTTTGGTCCTTTGAAATTAAGCCACTTACAATTCATAGAGAAGCTATTGGAGATGACATGGCTGACATTTTTGCCTTGTGTAAAGCTGCAAAGATACCTGCTTTACAAAGACAATCACTCCTAAGAGTGGGAGCATTATTAGGTTTTCTCTGCTGATCTTCAAGGTGTAAATGACAGGTAACTTAAATACCCTGCCAAGTGCAAAATTTCTTTGCAAAACATCTCAAAAATACGATTTCCTGTTTAACATAAGACTTCACAATCCATATTATTTCTAATCCTCTAACGTGTATTCTGTTTTCTCTATACCTGCAGGATTTCTCGTGAGCAGTGCATATGGCTGTAAGTATTAAAAAAGTAAATGGTGTTTTGAATAGCAGAATTAAACTCAGAAGCATCCTGCACTGATAGGAAATCACCTCTAAAATAGATTCCTGCAGGCAGTTGTTCTGCTAATGCCTGGTACAGACAAATATCAATCTAATCCCAAAAGTAACAACTGTCAGGAGAGTGAGGCTTCTGTGGCCCACATCGTGTCTCTGTTTCTCTGACAAGGCAGGAGCAGAGCTCTCCAGCAGGGAACAGTCTTGCTACTGTTTTCTGACATTCCCTTGGATTTTTTCCTGCCAGCCCCGTTGATCAGCAGGTGAGTGTTACCATAAACCACCCAGCTGAAGCAGGTTCACAATCTCAGCACTGTGAAGACAGATGGGGGGAGAGAGGATGGGTCAGATGACTTAAATGTGATTTTTCTTCTCATGGAGAATCTCTTCAGGCATAAAGGGTGACTCTGTGCCCTCTTCTTGTATGACAGTGGCCACAGTGACAGATTTCAGGCAACACCAAACATACATTTACCAAACCAGCCCTTTGCCAGTGCACTAATCTGCTCTGGGTTTAGCATGCTCACCTACAATAGGGCAAAAAGTAAGAGCTGGTATTTCCATCTTGGCTAAGCAGTGTTTGCATGTTTCCCAGGGCAAATGACCCAGTCTGCAAGGTCCCAAGGGGCTGTCACCAGGATTTAGTCTGCATATAGGACTGTTTGATTAGGCAGCTGAGGTATACCCTGTCTGAAGGATTTGCTTTTTTGGAGCATCTAAAGCATATCTGAGTCTGTCTGAAAGGAAAAATCTTCCCGGATGAGAGTAGGATGAGGAGGAAGGAGGTTCCACAGCCCGTAACTTCAGGGATCTGTGAAGGCAGAACCTCAGGCTACTTCTGCAGCCAGCAAAAACTTCAGAAGCAGCTGTGCTGGAAGCTCAGCTACACTTATCATGAAATCTCAGAAGGCAACCAGGGCACCTGCAAATGCAAACTGGGCTGTGTAAATCTGCCTCTTGTCTCCCTGTGCCCACAGAACAAGGGCACAAAGGCATCTGCTTTGGGATCAAATCCAGGAAAGGTTGCTGCGCTCTTTGAAGTTCACCGGCAGATGGAAGTTAAACGGAGTCAAGCACTGAGTGATATCATCTCATTTTGGATGTGATACGAGGTGAAATTGAATCTTTCACATGGTAACTCTCTCAATCACACCAGGAGCCTTGGATGTGGCTGTGGCACTGATGGGACAGTGGTAACAGCACTGGGAAGTTTTCAGAGAAACTGCCGGATCCAGGATTCCTTTTTATTTTCCCGTGCTTCTCTCAGTGAGATGTACTGATTTACAAGGAGGTTTAGGACTTGAGGGAGAGGGATCAATAGCTCTTTAGTGAATATTAAGTGCTATTTGTGACAACTTAGAATATAAAAGAGCCCCATGCTGTCCAGCTCCCACAGAGAGGGAGAGGAGCAAGATTCATTGCCTTGATGGATGGAAAACGGATGACAGAATTCCATTTGTATTTGACTCAGTGGTTGGACTGGGTGATTGTGCACCACCGGGCAAAGGGCAGAGCCCAGGGAGATGGGACCCTGTGCTGGAGAAGTCCCAACTTTGCTCAGGTCTGGTGTGGCTGTTGCAGGATTCCCCAGGTAGGCTCAGGATTCCAGGATTCCCCAGGCTGTTACTGAGCTCCAGGTGCAGGTCAGGACAGCCAGAGGAACTCCTGGGAGGAGCTCATGGCCCAGGCTGGGTGCAGGGGGGGCTGCAGAGGTGCACCAGGCGTGGTGTGTGCACAGGAGCAGCCTGGGTGCACAGCCACAGCTCCCAGATAAACACGAGGCTCCCTGCAGCCACACTGCAGATTTCAATGATGCTCTGGGCTGCTCTGGTGCTCTGCAGAAGTATCTGACCTGCTTTACAAGTACTTCGTGCTCCACAGCCAGTTCTTGGTAGCCCAACACACTCTGGAGCAAGTGAATCAGAGCACAGATTTGATTTATGAATGAGATGTGGAAATGCTGCACCAAGTGCCTGCCAGGAATACAGTGCTGTGGGGAGATCTGGTTAAAAACAGTTTTGTTTTGTTCAAAAGGGCATAATTCTCCTCACATATACAGAATTCGTGTTCCTCACAGGAATAAAGGAAGGAAACAAACTCAAGTTTTCCCTTCCTGGGTGCAGAGATATTAATTAAAATAGATTAATTTAATTAGCAAGAGCCACATAGTCCTTAGGATAATTTGAGCAGCATTCCCAAGTAGCTTGTGATTCAGTAAAAACATGTTTGGCAAATAAAAAAATTGAATTGCAGTGATAGATACTAAAAAGGGGAAAATATCTTGTTATTAAAAAGAGAATTATTTGCACTTAAGCCCATCTGTTTCTTATGCTTATGGAGTTTAGAATGAAGTAATTTATTTCTGTCTACTAATTAGGACTATTTATTACTGACTTCATACAATTTTGAATTATAATTCTCATAATACTTATTTTAATATGGTATCAGGACAAATAAAGAGTGACCCTTGAGAATCTCTGGAAAACAGGGAGTAACATCAAATCCCAGTGGAAGTGGTGGCAGTTACCATGCTTTAGAGACACTCTCAGCAAGCTGCAGAATCAGAGGGTGTCAGCTGAATTCTCATTCCTCAGAAATTACCAAGCACAGTGCACTGGGGAGAGCTAATCCAGCAACCATAACTGGGAGATCAGACAAACAGGAAACCTGAAAATTCCTGCAAAGTTTGTTCCACAAGTATTAGCAGCAATTGTAGAAATATTTATCCCTGAAATCTAATTAGAAATTAGCAATTCAGCTGAAGACTGTGTAGAAATGAAAAAGATGATCAAATATTCACCAAATTGCTGTGGTGAGTTTTGGAACTGAGCAATTACAGACAAGTTCTTCTTTATGGTTTCTTTATGGTTTCAAACCCACAACATTTTATGTGTGGAAAGCAGAGAGGAAGACAAACACTCAGCTGGGAGAAATCTTTTAGCAGCCTTAGAGGTGTTTGAGCCACAGCTGCACTGTGGTGCTTCTCAGAATTGTCACAAGCTAATTGATGGATAATAAAAATAATCTCTCACGCTTCTATGAGGAGCCTTGATGCAGTGAGTTAGGTGGGAGTGACATCAGCAGAGGGAAGTACACAAACAGAAAAATTATAAAATCATCTCAGGCCTTTGAAGTAATTTTTCCCAACTTTTTCTAGCTCCTGGTGCCCAACAGAAAGTTATCTCATTGAGGGAGGCACACCAAGGGAAGCCAAAAAGAAGCAGATTTCTCAAATGCTGCATGAGCCCTGGCTTGAGAAAAAAAGAGAGGTGCAGTTAAAAGAACACAAAATTCCATGAGCTGAGATACAAAAAACAAACAAACAAAAATCACAAAAAAATTAATTAGAACAAAATATTTGTGAACCAAAGTATTATTTTTATTACATCCTGTTACTAGCACTAACTGGTCTTCAAATGAGGATCAAATTTCCTAAAATCTGTTGGGTTTTAGTGAAGAAAAATCTTTAGGTTTTTAAAAATAAGTAAAGGAGCAGAAAATAATGGGGATTAGAATATTTTTTGTCAACAGTTGTGTTTTATAAAAATTCTAGTTTTGTATGGGACTTAAATGAGCCATTTCCTATTGGCAATATGTCATTAGCATCATCCTAATCATTCCCACCTCATCTCATCTAATTCTCTAAGGACTTTTTCCTCGGGAGTAATTGCAAGCCTCATTCCACCAAGTGGAAATACTGAATCAAGATAGACTGTTATCCCACAGCCCTCCAAATAACTCTTGCATCATTTCTTTTTTAATCAGGCTTAGCTTGAACAAATATCCCTGTTTATAGAAATGCATGTACACAACCTCTACAAATTACTAAACAAGATGCTTATTAGAGGCACAATTACCATTATTAAAATAAACAGCTATTTTCTGTGGTGTCCTTCAAAGAGAGAGAGCTGGTGTCATTTGTCACCAAACCTGTTATAGCCTAGAAAGTATTTTTTAACCATTGTTTTTTCTCTCAAATAGAACTGGTAATCTGCAGGTATTAATCTCAACATTGAAGAGCATCACCCTGCTAGGTAAGATGGCAGAAAAATGCATTTTGGTCAGGTGAGTGTGTGAAAGCTCTGAGGCGCCTCTTACCCAGCATTAGGTACAACCTGGGGAGTAAGGATTCCTAACTGGCCATGCAGGGGGGACATCAGCATTTAGAAATGTGTGACAGTCTCACAGGGGTTCAGGGAGTGAGGAGCAGAGTGGGTTAGATTAGAACCTGGAGGAAATCTCAGAGCAACCCCCATGGGAAATTTAGAGCTGTCTTGGTGAGGAACCCTTCAGAAAGTGTAACACCAGGCACAGAAAGCAGAATAAAGGAATTACCACAGCCAGCACCTCATCTACATCTTATTTATCTTGTGCTGAGCAGCTTTCAAGATCCCTGAAGAAACCAAGGGATTTCAGATTTGTGACTGCAGCAATCCCCAGAACAGGTGTCATGACACACTTCCCAAAAACGATCCTCCCAAAAATGACCTTCCCAATGCAAGCCCTCTGCATATGTCATTTCACACAGTAACTCCCCACGTGCCTTCACTCAGCAGCTCAGGCTGGCACTGCAGGGCTCTGTAAGAGCTGGGATTTTCCACTGGAAACCACGATCCAGGTGCTCCCTGTTAGCAAAGGAGAACAGGGAAACGTGAGATTTTATGGCAAAAAACCTATTCCTGGCCACATGCATGTTTTATCCAAGGACACAGTCCTGTGAAGAGCATTCTCAGGCAGTTTCCACATGGTGCTGTGTGGGTTAACTGAAAACTGTGTGAGAATGACTTCAATGCAGCTTAAGTCAACCACAGCTGACAGTGTGAGCTCCCAAGCACTCACCCAAGCACACTTTCAACCTGCACACAGCAGAGCTTTTCTGTTTCAAGCAGTGAGTGTGTTGCTTTGTAGATGAGGTACAATAACGAGTTAAAAAAACTCAATTGATCAGCTTCACTAAGAGCCCCACGTGCCTTTAAAGAGCTTCTCCTCGTAGTGACTGGGTTCCCCCTCCTGAAGGATGCTGAGCTCTGATCACAAGACAGCCTCTGCCCGTGGTGGTGATGCCCTGGGAAGGCTGCCCTAGAACAGAGGCTGGACAGAGTTACAGAATAAAGCAGGGATTTATTAAAAGGATTTCCTCCATGGATCCACCTTGGGCAGCACAAGAGCCCAGCCAGGGCTGCACCCAAGATGAACCAAAATGGTCACAAAATGGATAACTGGTCATGGGGTCTGTCACTTCTATAAGTTCTGCTCCATTTGCATGTTGGAGTTAATTGTCCAATTCCAGCTTTGGGTTATCAAGTCCCATCCTTCTTGGTTTTCTCTCTTCAGCCCATGTTGTTTGTGCTCTTGGGCCTGAGATTTGGATCATTTGTCCTTGGTCCCCAGCTAGAGAAGGAATTGTTTTGTCTCCCTGCTCTGTGAAGAGAGCTCACCATCCCATAATATGAAGCCCAGACCCACACACTAAGGCAGCACAGAATCTGAAAAATATAAAAGCTAAAACCTGAGGCATCAGTGACACAGGGACTTGCTTTGAACCCACTCTCTGTAAATCATGGAGATGGGGGTGTGAGCCTTCTGACAGCACCTTGACATGGTCTCCACACTGAATTTCTACCAAACACTTTCCAGCTATAAAATTAGCAGTCCGTGCTCTCCTGGCATCCTGTTGAACATCTGTTTTCCAGTCTGGACAGAGGCTGTCAAATCCCAGTTCATTTGCTTTGGGGCTGTTTTTGTCTGGTCTCTCCACATAGGACGAACAACCTTCACTCAACTACTTCAGGTATGAAACACAAGCCAGAGACCCCTGTGATTTCACAGTATATCTGGAAATTTCCACTCTATGGATAAGAGGCCTTGAATTTACGACATTATCTCCTTGCCTTAGGAAGAGCTTGTTCTGCTAAGGTTTTCTCCATGAGACAAGTCCTATTACCAGAGAAGATGGATTTTTCAGGTGGTTGGGTTGCTTCAGGAGAGGCAGAGGCAGAACCTTCATGGTTAACTTGAGTGATTTGGTTCTTGTTCCATACCAAGAATGCCAGGAAAGTTTAGTGCCCACAATCCTTGGAAAGTCTGTACCTGGCAGCACTTTATCCAGTGCTTTAGATATTTCTATGCACGTGATGTGGCAAAGGGCAGGAAGTGTTGTAGATTGGATTTAAGTACAAACACAGGTTTAAACTCCTCTCCCATTCAGGAGCAAAACTTTCAGCTGACTTGTGACATGACTTGCCAGAGGCCATACAACAATTCAGCTGCAGAACCTGCCAGTCCAACAGCAAAGCCAAAGTTGCTTCCAATTGCAGTGGCTACAGGACTGCCTTGAAGGCAGAGCCAGCCCACCTGCAGTTAACTGCAAACACTGATGTGCCCAGAGCAGGCATTCAGAGTCCCCTTAATTAAAATCCAAGAGACTTATGAATCTCTAATTAGTCTTTAAAGCTATTGTCCCCTCCCTATTTCATTGTTTCTTTTGCCTTGAATGGGACATTCAAGGAAAACTGTATAAGAATATGGCAGCATTCAGCATAAATACTCAAGACATAGAACCATAGAATGGTTTGGGTTGGAAGAGACTTTAAAGATCATTTTATCCCACCCCAGCCATGGCAGGGACACCTTCCACTGTCCCAGGCTGCTCCAAGCCCCAGGGTCCAGCCTGGCCTTGGGCACTGCCAGGGATCCAGGGGCAGCCACAGCTGCTCTGGGCACCCTCACAGGGAAGAATTTCTGAATCAAATAGTTTCAGCAAATACTATAATGGGAAGGGTGAAAAGACATAAAAATCTGTTGGCACAAAACTGACACATTTTTGGGTGGGGAGGAAGGAGTGCTGATAACACACTAAAACCCCTCAGTGTCCATGAGCGGTTTTAACCTTTATCCTTGTCTCTGCTCCTTTTAGTAAAGGCATTCCAGGCAAGTTCCAAGCAACATTTACACATTCCTTGGCTTCCTAGGAACATCCCAGTGGCTGTACTGGGTTAAAAGTGCATCTAACTCACTATTCTGATGGACATACAAGAAAAGCACACAGTGATGTTCCTCCAATACACTTTCCCAGCTGCAGGAAATTACGACTTGTATTAAGAATCCTAACATAAAGGAGTTTGCCTAGATATTCTTTAAACCCTGTTACAATTCTATTTTGCAGCAATGAGTTCCAGAGTTTAATCAATCTGCTTTTGTGACAAAGGATTATTGTTGTATTTGTTTCATTGTTTTGGGTTTTTTTGACTCCTACCATTGGATAATTCCATTTGATACTGACTTCTTCTTATATCATTGTAAACTGAATACCAGTTTTTGGTTCCCTCTCAAAAAACACTTGGAGTTTCATCATTGCCTCCATTGTATTCTGGTGTCAGTGTGTTTTTTCTGGGCTGAAATTATTAATCTATTTCACCTCTCCTTGGATACAAGGCATGGAGCTCTTTGTCACCCATGTCTGTACCTGTAGTTCTATTTTAGCCTTCCAGGGATGGGTAAACAAAGTGTATTGAGGATGGAAACAGGCCTTTCTTCTTGATCAGCCAGAGGGGGCTTTTTCCTTAACTGAACACTTGCAAAGGTAGAATACAAGTCAATCTGGCCATTTCATTTCAATGCCTTCAAAGGGATGGATTTCATCAACATTTTGAAAATGTGTTCCCTAAGCTTTGAGAAATCTGCTAAGAGCCCTTGACTGCATTACCTTGAGAAAAGCCAGCATCTCACAGGATCAGGCTATAAAACGTTATCTACATCCAGTTACAATGACCCTTTTATTACATTGCCTTTAGACTTAGAAGAAAACAAAACAGAACCCTGGAGAGTTAATATTTTCAAAACCAGCCCCAGTTGAAGACAATCAGTGCAGCTTTTGATAAAATTGATCAAAGGACAATTCTTGACAGCTTGGAAACATGAAATGCTATTACTTGCCCTCTTTTAGTTTTGTTCTTTCTTCTCAGAAGACCAGTATTTGTTTTGCATAGAAGCAAACATTATTCCTGTGGTGTTTAACTTTTGCACAGGAGCCCTCCTTTCATTACACCAGAGTAAAAGCAGTGTGAGATTAGCAAAAGGTTCTTTGTCTTCTGCTCTAGTGAAACCTTTTTGTAATCTATCTTTTCTTTCTCTCTCTTTTACCTCTTGGTCACAATTTACACATCAGCATCTTCTGCTATTGTCTTTATATTGGATGAGAATCCCCTTAAAATATTCCCACAGAGTTGCTATTTCTCCTCTTTTCATTACTTCAAATTGAAAGTGGTTAAGATAATGTATTTGGCATCAGACTTACAGAGGGAAAAATAGGGAAAAAAAGGGCACGGTGAATTGCTATGATCATCTCAAGGACAGTTTGTGTTGGGGCACCAAGGCCAGGGGAAGAGGGCAAATTCCTGATCCCTTTTAAATTGTGGTACTAATCAAGGGATATAGAGGTCCCTGCAGACAAGTGACCAAGAGCAGCTTAAAACTGCTTCCCCTTAGGCCTAGCACAAAAGCTGCAGGGCGTGTGTCCCAGCTCCCTGCCCTCTCACAGGAGGGGATGTGGCATTTGGCCATCCAGCCCTCCAGAAAGGCCCACAGGATTCTAATCTCTCTTTCATAATCTCTAATTAGTCACCTCTCTCTGCACCTCTCCTGCCATTTGAAATCAGGATGCTTTGCAGATACTGGCATGGAGATTAAACCAAGCATTAAGCTGGCAGCAGTCCACAGGCAGAGCAAAAAGCTTTCTGGGCACAGTTTCTGCTCTCTTAGACCAGTGAAAAGTCTGAAGTCTGAAGGACTACAGGAACTCTGAAGACCTCAGTGTCAAACCTTCCTCTATATTCAAGAATGCTGAGGCTGTAAAGCACAATGCAGCCCTTCTAATTCCTGTAAACCAAAAGTTGACATAACTAATACAGAAATGCTTAACTGAGGGACCAGCTAATGGAGGTAATTTCTAGTCCATCAGATCTTTATATTAGTTATTGCCCTCAGTTTAGTTTAGAATTGCTTTTTAAGCTTCCCTATTTAAGTTAGTAGCTTTAAAATGCAAGTTTCTGCATTCTCAATTCATTGCTTCTTATTGAAGCATTTGGGGCATAAAGAAACAGCATTATCTCCTCATTTTAGTTTAGAATAGGGAGAAAAAATACCTTGCAGATTGTTTTTTGTTCACAGTGAGGACCTGACAAAAACCAGGAAGACCTTTTTGCTGCCTGGTTTCCTTATTCATGTAATGGAGTTGAAAGCCTTCCCTTTCCCACCCGGGACACTGTGCTTAGACCAGCTGTTGGTTGCTGTCTGCTTTCAAGAGGCAAAATATATTCCAAATACCAAACATAATCATTCATGAACATTAATTCCCTGGGCAACACATCTGTGAAAGCTCTTTAGGTAACACCCTGCCTCTGAACACATTGACAGAAGACCTGACTGGGCACATTTCCTACACAAATGCTATTTATTTGTTTGGTTTTGGCAAGTAGCTGTCTCTGCTTACACCCCAAAGGGATGCAAGTCACAGCTCTGACTGACTGGGGGAAAGCCATCAGTGTCAGTGGCATCCCTGAGAAAAATATCTTCCCTTTCCAAGGAAAAGGGCAGGTCTACCTAGCAGGCAGTGTGCTCTCCCCAGAGCCAAGGACGTGGAGAACTGTGCAAGACTTCATTTTCATTTTTCTTAAAAACTGATCTAAAAGAAAAAATGTTACAATGTTTTTAAATGATTGATTTTTTTTTTTCCTCTATTGGAACTGAGATTTTTCATTAAAAATGCATTTTGGCAGCACTGTATCTTTCACTTGGAAAGATTTCCACATGAAAAATCTCAGAAAAGTATAAGGTAACAAATGCTGCACTGGTACATTCCATGTGAGATGCAGGGTGGTTTCATGACCAGCAATACCAGGGGAGGGTACTTTTCTAACAGAGCATTCAGTTATTTATAATAACAACTGTGTGTTCCTTTTTGTACATTTGAGACAACTTAAAAATATTATCCAAGGTGCTCCAGACCCAAAAGGGACTTGAATTCATATAAATTATAGTAGGTCCAGTTTCTGGGCCCACATGCTGGAAAAAAATGCAGCATAGCATTCTTGGGGCCCAGGAGCTTCTCTGATTCCAGGTGTTTAGGTTTTTTTTCTTAAAAAGGATCTTTTAAACCAGTTTCACAACTTCCTTGCCACCAAAACTGGAGAATCACTTAAAAGCTTCCCACTGACATTGGTGGGACCTGGATCAAACTCTGAGAGTTATGCCTTTTCAAAGAGGTTGTCATTTCAAGGCAATTAATTTCCAAAATTAATGGATTTAGATGTAATTTTCTCCCTCTTAAAAGAGAGTAATCCTATGGACCTATGTGCTTTTATTTCCTACCAGAATCACCAAAATGGATTAGACTCTATTTGCCTTCTACTGTACCTGGCATCTGAATAAATCCCATCTTAATTCCTTTCTTACTTTGGTAGTGGCTTTGGCAATTAGATTCATAGCCCACCTCCACTCTGGCATTTAAAGTCCCTTAGTATGGGGAAAAAAAATATAAAACTCTTCCTTCTTATTTCTTCCTTACCATTCTATAAACTTTACCATTCAATAAACTCCATGACATAATGCAGTGATGTAGATACAAAAAAGAGTATTTCATTCTGCAGAAACTAAATGAAACACAGAGAGTGAGGAAGCAATTTAATTACATGCTAGCCTACATGCTTCTGATGTCATGCTTAAAAACTAGTGGTGTCTTCATTTGTCATGCACATATTTATCCATCCTGTGGGCTGCACATTAATTATTCTGTTTGCTCCAAACACTGCCTGTAAATCACATTGTGTTCTCTGGTGACTAAGCTCAGGAACAGAGGACTTAAATTTACCTGCTACAGTTTTCAGGGAGGCTCAGGACACTTTCAGTTTATCTCTATGACCAAGGAACAAATAGTTCTTCCATTTTTTAACCCTTTTGCCAACATCCTACTAAACATTTATCTCTGCCTGGCCAGCTGTCAGCCTCATTCCCAGCTCCTCATGTGTAGCAGTCTCTCTTGCTGGTGTAAAACCCCAGCCTCCTCCCCAGCTTCCCAGGAGCTGCTGCCCTTTAGCATCAGCCCTCTTAATGCCTGCTCCCCTTGCCCTTCCTGCCACCTCCATGGCTTAGAAGTCTGTTTCTCAGTGGAAGTGCCATTTTTGTGTAATCATTGGTTTAATCCCTTTAAGAGTCTGCAATCTCCTCCCTGGATAGGTATTGAACATCTCTGTGAAAAAGTCAGATTTTCAGATCCACTTTCCCTCTCTAATCTATAGCTGTTAAGGACATTCACTGCTTTGCCTTTCAGCCTCATGCTTTTCTCAGACCAGAAATTGATGGAGGTGGCCTCTTCTATTTTTTACTTCTGAGCATTGACTTTTTCTGATAAGGCTGGCTCTCCTCACTAACCCAGGAGGTTGCATAGCCCCGTTACCCAGGTAAAACCTAATCCTTCTCCTTTTGTGCAGCCCTAACTATTAGATTTTTAGCTGATTTAAGCCTGCACTGTTCCATTGAAGGTGATTCCATGCACTGGAAAGGTGTCTGTGCTTCCCTGCTGCCAAGAGGAGTTTGGATGGATAAGGCTTGGGGAGAAAAAACTTTAGAGACCCATCTTTTAGATATTTTAGTAACCAGGCAAAGAATTCATTTGCTAAAATGCTTGTGACAGGAAAAGGTGTGTTGAGACTGACTTTCAGAGGTAATTTTTGTTTCAACTCCATTTATTGGTTTTTTTGGACTTACTTTCAATGAATACCCCAAGTACATGAGCTTTACTTAATACCAGTACTAATAAAATGTGATATTAAGTTAAAATATTCATATTCCCCCAAAGCAAAGCCTGGGCTGCACACCTGATCACAATACCAGGTGATTTGTTAAATCACCAGTCTAGAAGCAGAGCTTGGACTCTGTGCTCAGTGTAATCACTCCCATTGTCCAGTTGTACTGATGTCTAACTCTGCCCTAAAATACCAGAACTATCTATTTTAGTGGAGCATAAAAACCTGCTTGCCCCATAACACCTTTGGTCACTGTTGTAATCTCAAGGACTTTGTGTGAATTACTTCCAATATGGATTCTTGAGACTAAAATCAAGTGAGAAGGGTGTAATTAATCAGTGCTTCATACACCCAGTTTCAGACACTCACAACAAGCTATTTATGGATAGCAAAACACAAAAGATGTCTGTGGGGTGCTCATGGGTATTTCAAGCAAAACAAGGGTAGAAGTGATTATGTCAATGACTTATAAGATAGCTAATTTTGGTTCAATTCCTCTCATAAATCATAAGGACTTTGCTGGATAATTTCTCTAAAGAGAATGAACTACTGGCATGATATAGTCCTTCCATGATATTTGCTAATACTCTTCTCTGTCAAACTGTGAAGTTAAATGTTTTCATTGTTGAGCTAAAGAAGCTTAACATTAAAAACTTATGGAAATGGCTTTAATACAGAGATTTACTTCTAGAATTCTTTTGAAATGCAATATCCCCAGGTACTTTATAAAAAAGTTAGACTCCATTTTCAATAGCTTTTGCTGAGTTTTTATCTGTATTCATCCTCCAGAATGTGCCATTATAAATAATTAATCAATCAGCATCTGCTCTGCTCACGAAACACTTGTGTCTCAAAATTGACTGTTGGCCTGATTCTGCACCTCTGAAGAGGCTGAGAACTTTGCTTGTGGCTTCTGTCAGAAGAGGATGAAGCACTCAGCATCAGCCCCCAGCACAGCCCACGTGTGCAGGCACACACCTCAGCAGCCTGACCCACTGCAGGCTGGGACTGGGATCAAAGTGTCACTCTGAAAGCTGTGTTTCTAAGCTGTGTGTGCTGCTTGGAAATGCACAAATATAAATGTCAGGGAAATGGGTTGAGGAATATTGCAGATCAGTCTCAGCTTGAGACCTCCTGTGACATCCTCAAGCTCTTCCTCCCCTGGCTTGGGCACACTGGGGGCAAAACAATGTCACCCCTGTGGCCCTGTGCTTCCCAGGGATGGCACCCCTGCTCTGACCTCTTCCTTGAGAGTTCATCCACCATGCCTGGATGAACACTAATCACACATCTGACTCCCTTGCCATTGATGGAGTTGCAGCAAAGCACAATTACCAAATTTCCAGGAGCCAATAAACACTAATAAAATGTCCTGTGCCAAATCTTGCCTCTTTCCTGTCTCTTTGGTGCCTTTTCAGCCATTCATTTAGACATTCTGTCTTTACTCTCCAAGCAAAGTTAAACATCCTCTAAAACACAGATGGTTTTTACAGTCTGTTGTGGGAGAAAAAAGAAAAAGAGAGAAAACCCAGCAGAAATGCTGACTGCACTTGATTGGCTGAGGCAATAGAAAATAGCACAGCCTTTGCTCAGCCCAGCTATCCTGGACATGGAAAGGCCACAAGAGAGACATGTGACACTGTGTAACAGTGAAATGTAGTGCCCAAACCAACCTTGAACGTTTCCTACAGAGATAACAACACACGAAGAGTATGAGAGTGGCCAGCTCTTACCTTGTTGCCATTTTCCTCACACTTATGCAGTTTTCTTTACTTAGATTTTTCCCCATTTCAGTGTTCTGCCAAGCCCCATCTACCACACTGCCATCACGCTTAGCCAAATCTTTTTGCCTGTTTTTGCACAGTTCATATAACTTTATTTCAAGAAAACACTAGCATTGCATTGACCTGATAATAAGATATACTGCATCTTGGTGAGTCAAAAACCATAGGATTCTTCAACTCATAGATTCTTAAATTCATGGGATTCTTCAATATGGAATATAGAAGTGGGAATCTAAGATTTTGAGTGGTTTTTTTTTTTTTTTTTAGGCTGAAGATGATATGGTTGGTTTTACATAAATAAGAAGGGAAAAAGATTTTTAAATTCCTTATATAATACAGCCAAGTTTGGGAAATTAAAGCCACAGATAGCACAGAGTCTCTTTCTCTCTCACTTTGTTACCCACCAAAACCTTGTTCTGGGTTACTTTAGGAACTGTTACTTAGCTTGATTGGCATTCTCCTAAACACTGTTTAATCTTGGCCCTTCTCTACTCTTCATTATTGTCCAAAAACCCTGCTTTGAAGTGAACACAAGGAATCTTACGTTTTCAACAGTTCCACTTTCAAAAAAACCCAGCCACTTTCATCACTTACTCAGCAACAACTAATACCCAAGTTTGGAATTTATACAGGCAGGAGCTTTGGAACCAAGACTTCTGCAAAGACACTGCACATTTCTTATGGTTATGCCCCTCATTTTGCTAGTTAGTCACATATTTAATGGCAGCAGGGATCTCTTCAGAATTGCCTTTGCTTATTTTGCTTTGTGCAAGATACTGCATGATCATTATTCAGGGTTGTAAATAATTCCTAATTACATCTCAAGGGGTCCATTTTGCCTACCTAATTCTTGAAGAAACTACTCTCTTCTGTTTATCCAAGCTTAGGCCATATATTTAAGCTGTGATGGTGCAAGCATTTACCTGTGCAGGAACATCTCATAGGGGCACTGCTCCTGTTTTCACATGGCTTACCTGCACAACAACACGGGGAATGAAGCTATGGGTTTGAGGGCTTCTATCCTTTACCAAAAAAAAAAAAAAAGGGTTTAAAAATGATTTTGCCTTCAGCACATAATGCTCACAAAGAAGAACATGTGGTTAATGAACAAAAGCCTTTTACTTTTTCCCTTTAACTCAGGCTGTCACTATTTTCATGTTTATTTGCCAGATGCATCCCAGCTGCTAATTAAGCTTGAACAAATTAAGGTGAATTGAATCTTGCTTGAGCATCTGCTGTTCTCCTATTAGTATGGCAGGCAATGAAAAGAAGATGATGCTACATCTTTAAAAAGGCCATTTATACTTAAAATTACTTCTTACTATACACTAATAGAGAATGTTTTTTTCATAACAAAGACTGTGTAAGTAATAAAATATGTTGTAGGATGTGCCAGTGTGTTGACCTGTATTATAGTTGTAGCAATTTCCTTAGTAGATGATCATAATATGCAAAATTAGGAATAGTTTTAAATTATGTTCAGAGATGAGGAAAAAGCCAGGTATCAAACACTCTACAAACTGACTTGATCAGGAGGGATGAAGGTGTAGCTTCAATTCCTCTCTGGTTTTGGCAAATCTCCCAAGAAGTAAAACAAAAAAAAACCAAGTTAGAGCCAGGCGTTATTCTGTGAGGCTTCTTTTGTTAGAGAAAGGAAATGGCTTTTGTGGCACCTGTGTCAAAGTAGCCCCTGCGTAGCCCTTAAAATGGGAGGTAGGACAAAATGTTTGATGGGGTCTGTCTGTGCCAAACACACAGGAACTGCTTAAGGAGCTCCAGAGCCCTGGTTCCTGTAAAACCAAGTTAATATAGTTTAAAAAAAAAAAAAAAAAAAGAACACAATATTTAAAATAGTTATGAAAGGGAAGCAAAAAGTAAGTCATTTTGATCCTGGAGACCCTTTAAGGTTATTTTAGATGCAAAGGAAATCTCTTCATAAAAGAAATGTAAAAATGATTAAAACTCTGTGCCTTGAGAAGGTGCAGAGTTTCCTTTTACACAATTTGTAGCAAGTCCTTAAAGTGATAAAATCTTGAATATTAGATGTGCATCCCTTAGGGCTTTCATTTCATTTTTATACTGAAAAAAAGGCTAATACAAGTTCACAGTAATCAGAAATTGTGATAATTGCCACTACGGAAATTCTCTGTAAAAAGTTGGTGCTGCCTTATATAAAAGTTAGTGAAAATTCATCAGAGTTAATAAATTTACTTATTGCACAAGAGACAGTTGGAAAGGGAAGTTTATAAATGCAAATGTGCAGAAGGCAGCAGCACAGCTCCTCAGCTGTAAGCATGATCCATGTAAGTTTGTAAATGGTGGATTGTGGCAATTAAAACTAAGGATGCACAACGGTAAAACTGCTGAAATAATGTCTCTTGCTCCAAGCCTTCCCACAGGAATACACTGTGGAAGGAAAATCTAACGGGCTTTATATCCAAAAATTAATGTTCTTTTGCTTAACACCAAATGAGAGCCATAGAAGCGTTTCCTGTCTAAAGATGATTAAGTATTAATGCCTATTGAGCTAAAGAACAAAACAAGAGGTATCGATCCAAAATTGGGCAAATGCGTTTGTTTTATTCAGCCTGCCTGAATTTTGCCATTTCATAATGGTAAACTCAGCACCATGAGAAGAGTAGTTAATGATAAGGCTCTGGAGATCTTAATGATGCTTGGTTTGCTGGGAGAATTACCTGAAACACATTTATGTACTTGGATAAATTAATCTTCATCACTAAATTCTGTCTAAGCAAAATAAACCAGGGAAATGGGTTTAGTATGCATGATAAGGGAATCTTAAATATAGGCTGCAGGGCTTGAATCTTTCACCTGTGCTTGAATAAAATATGAATATTCCATCACCTTGGAATCCTCCATTTTTTCCACCAGGTAAAACCCATTAAAAAGCTGCTGTTTTTCTCTTCCAAGAGCAAATTCTGAATTGAAATTAGCATGAAAAAGAGTATCTGGTCAAAACTTCCCATTTTCTGTTGAGTCAAGTTTCATGAATTCTTTCTCGTAATTTATTTGTAAAGTTTATTCAGAATGAGTCTGACCATCATCAACTAAGCCATGCAGAATTCCCTAAGAAGACTTCGGGATCCTTTCTTGGGGTTATTTGTGTTGAACCACACAAACGACAAAGACAAGAGCAGCAAGACCTTTGTGTGACAAACAGGAGACAAGGAACAGTACAGAACCCAGAGGTCTGGCTGCACATGAGCAACACAGATCCAATGCATTTTGGATGTTAAATTTTAAATTTTAAATTTTAAGCTATTCATTAATTCATGAATAATTCATAATTCACACTTCATATCTATGATGAATAATAATTACACATAAAATGGAAAGTGCAGGAAAAGAGATAACAATTGATATTGAAGAGATAACAATTGATACTGGTTGATGACAGATGAGAAATATTCAACATCCTCCTTATTGAGCAGCTAATCTCTAAATTATAACTCCTTTATGGCTTTCTCAAAAACAAAGCACATTTTCCACTAACACTTCAATGTTTTAATAAGACAGAGACTGTTCATACCTGCCTTCTTCACAGACCAGTCCTGCCTAAAAGGCAGCGTTTGTGTGTGAAATCAAAGCTGGCAAAGAAAGAATTTAAATTCACAACAGAATAAAAGACATTGTTATTGTAGAAGCTTTATTGTCAGATGAAAGGAAGAAGATAGGACAGTGTAGGAGAGGCAAAGCCTTGTGCAGTTAAAGTTATATGCATGGAATGATATCAGGGCAAGGATTCCTGGAAGATCTGTACAATGGAGTGCTATAGAGAAATCTACATGAGACTTCAGTGAGTGAAGGATGATTTGTCACAATCCTTTTTAGAGTCACACAATATAAGAGGGGACATCTGACCCTCCTGCCAAGATAAAGTTCGATTGAAGGCATCAAACTCACCCTAAAATTCTGCAGTAATGCAGGTTTTACCACATCAACCAGTGCTGCTTATCCACCCTTATCATAACCCTAGCTAAAGTTTTGATCTTTAGTGAAATTTATATAAGTGTTTTCTTATTTGTCTGCCATAAACACAGAGAACAGTTCAGAGTCAACTTTCAGTGGCAGTTATCAAAGAGACTTCAGAGGAAGTCCAGCTGAGATAGAATAATTACACTTGAGGGAAAAAATTGCTAGAAAATTACTGTGTGCTAGAAAAATTATAGCAAAAATTAAAACTGGTAACTCTGGGGTATTAATTTAATAATGGGGAGTTCATCCAGGCTCAGACATTTGGATGCTTTGCTGGATTGGGCTCTTCAGAGCTACCAGAATCTCTTGGATGTCTTCAGGTTGAGTTCTGAGCCTCACAGAGGAGACCTGGGCATGACAGAAGCCCATGTAAATGGCAAAAAGGCAATTATTTCCCAACACTTTCTAGATATCGCATACACAAGAAGGGACAATATGTGGAACTAAAGAACTAAGAATTAAAGGTGGTCAGTTAAGCAGGACAAACTTCAGAATAGTGTCTGAAGTGTTGAGAGAAATTCAACAGGATACAGAGAGAGATGGAGATGAGGCAGACAGAAAATGGAAGTGTTCTAAGATAATTTAATTTGTCCCCAAAAGGTGTATATACAATCTCAGAAAAAGGTCTAGACCAGATGAGGTATGACATCCCCAAAAGGCTAGATGTGGAGTTTGGAAGGGCAGCCAGTGTGGGTGGCATGCAGAAGGTAATCCTGGGGAACAATCACACATCCCTTGATCCGTGTTATCCCCCACATCCCTTACAGCAGCCTCATGGTCCCACTGGCTTCTCCTGTAGCAGTCCATTTAAAAATAAAGATATTGCTCTTTATTCTTATTTCTCAATGGCCTTATTTGTATCTTACTCTTACATTCTCTGTCAGTTTTGATAATCTGCTTTAGCAGCCTTGTATCCAGCTGGTTTACGCTTTTGTTCTGCCTGGGTTTAATGTTCTCCAGAAGAAGCAAGCAAATAAAATAAGTAATGTGAAATAAGGTAAATTTAAGACCAGCAGTAACTTGTAGGAACAAAAACTTATTTATTCCACCTTTTTTTTTCAACACAGTGAGAACGTGTATTTCAGTAATCAGAGATGAATGAGAGGCAGGTTAAATTCAGAGTCTGAGTCTGTCACTGGGACTGTGTGTCACTGTGACTGTGTGCCTGCTAGGTACAGTCACCTGTAAAAAGGAAAATAATGTTCCTTAGCCTATTTTGAGACATAATAAAAGTTTGTAAAGCATTTTGATACCCTTCAAGGCAGGATGACATTTTAAGGTAATAAATGACTGTTAAGTATCACCACCAAGTCCAAGACTCCAAGCAGGTCCCTATCCACATCCACCACATTCAGGAACGGGATTTGGATGTGTCCATTTCTTTGTTAACTCCAGGGAATATCTTCTTGGCACTGTCACTGTGTTGAAGACCTTTGTCAGAGCCCCATCTTCCCTTGTGGCTGGCAAGGCTGTGACTCCTTGCCCAGCCCTGCCTTTGCCGCTGGATGAACCACACAGGCTGCACCTCCCAAACTTCCTCCCAGGGGCATCCCAGAGAGCTCAGCTGGCCAGCAGTGCCATCTTGGGGGCTGCCAATCTTTGCTGGGCAAAAGACTTGGAAGGCCACTAAAGAGGGAGGAGAAACCTCCCAGTTTCTCCTTCCAGTTTGATGTCAGGTTGTAGCTGGGGGTGGATAAGGGCAGTAAGAGTAGCCACGTGTTTCCTTCCACTGGGTCTCACAACTGCTATTTCATTTACTTTATCTAGGAATTCTTTTTTCCTTACCCTTCCTAAAGGCTGGGTCCTTAAATGTTGTGTTTGTTTTTCCTTGAAACTGGCTTTAACTGTAGACAAAGTAGCAGTTTAGTCTGTGTGCTAAACTAAAATACTCAAAATTCAAAAAAACCCCATCACCAGCATTGCCAAGGATGTCTTCATAGCAGTTTAATTATACCTAAAGGCATTCTTTCCAATACCCAACTTGCTGCACGGGTTCAAAATTGGCAATAGTTCCAGCTCAGGATTTTCCCAAACTGACTCTGTCTAATTTTCATTGAATATCAAATTGATTTTAGAATGGCTGCTCAGATGGAAGTGTCAGTGAAGAGAAAGGTGTCAGTTTGAAACACAATTTCCCATGGGCACCCTCCAGTGACAGATATTCTAATGTTACCCTCTTTCTGCTTTTAAATATGGGGATTTTGCAGTTGAGTAGGAAACAAAGGAAGCATAGGATCCATGGAGGAGTTTGCTGCATGGCTTTGCAGGTAAAATTGCTGATTGAGGGCTCTACAAATAAGTCAATCTAGAATGAAAGTTTATGACTATTTCTTCATTTAACTAACAACAATTAAGCAGTCATGTCCAAATAACACAAGCAGTTGCATTCTTTTTACCATTGAGTAAATAAATGGTATTGATTTCTATATCAGTAAATAACTGAAAGCCAATAACAATCAAAAATATTTATATGAAAATGAATAGGCATTTTATTTAGATATGAGAAGTTTTTATTTCATTTTTTTCTGGTTAAATTTCAGTGTATCTGTGAATATGTCAAGATGACAGAATCTCATTTAAAAGCTGTGAAGACAGCTGACAGAAAGTGCATTAAAAATTAGATTTTGAATTCAAAGAATGAAAGCTTTAAATCACTACAGGCATGTCTGTAGGACAAGATTGATACCAGATGCTATTTAGTACATGTTATTAACAAACCATTCAAGCCTTGAAGGGACCTTGTCACTACATAACTTCTGTCTATGTAAATAAGATTGAAGCAAGAATTTATATTGCCAGCAATATCGAGCATCCAGTACATCAAAGAAACGGGACAGAAAGTATTGCTCACGTTAAAGAAAGTACCAGAGAATACTAAAATCTATGACTTTCTCCTGACTTTGCTTACACACATAAATCACTCCACAGTGCCACACAAAATCTATCTCATGAAGCCCTGGCTGGCAGAACAATTCAAACACCTGCAGTTGTCTCAGTGCTAAGGAAAAGGTCTTGCATTAACCAAAAGTTGTATTATTACAAAGCAGCATACATTAATGCAGATTAAGTTGAGTTTTATACTGAAAATAGGTATCCACTACAGGACTCACCAAAAGTCCTTTATTTTCCCTGTCTCTCTTTCAAAGGTCTCCTGCTCTCGTGCTGTTCACTAATGACTGTGGTATCCAACACTCCGTGCTCTGGGGAATATTGTGCTTGCAGTCTGAACAGCTGAATTCTGGTCTTCCCTGATCCTCTGCTCCACAGCCTCCACTGATACATCCATTCAATGTTAATGTGACTCTCTTGCCTTTTCCTGTGGCCTCCCTAATTTATCAAACCCAATTCTCCCTTGCTTTGCACCTTAGGCATTCCAGCCACGCTTCTGTACGAGTCTCTTCAGTGGGATTGCCTGTGTTACCAAAGGAAGTGTTGCTATCAGACATATCTGATACCAATTCTACAAATATTTTCTCAGTTTCATAATTTTTATTAACCAAAAAACCACCAGCAGATCAGTCTGACCTTCTTTCTCAACCCCTGAACAAATAAAGTTTTCAGAAACATCCAGTCTTAGTGAAAGAGAATGCATCATGTCTTTACATCATAAATTACATATCTTTACATAAATTCCTGGTAACATTGTCATCCACAATACTGCTGGGTTTTATTTTCTTGGCTCGATTTATCTGACCAAATTTTTAACCATTAAATAAATAGTTATTTGCTATAAGAACCTGAGGAATCCTGGTCATCAGAAGACTTGAAAGCAGAATTCTGATGGGTTGCAATCTGATCTTTAAAGCCTTATGTGATTTCTTTTTTTGTCTGTGGTAGTGTTTCCTTTACACTGACCTACATCCATGATAACTACAGTAAAATACTTGAGCTGCAATCCCACTTTCACAAGATGAAACAGCAGCTGGCAGGTCATTCTCTGTATGGGGAAATTTTGAAACTTTCTTGTCTAGAAAAAAACTGATATTTGTCTCCATTAATTGTCAGAATACCTTACTGGGGTTGTTTGTATTCCATAGGGAAATGATGTGTTTTGGAGCTCATGAAACTGATGGAAATCTCAAAACAAATATTCTGGCTGCAGGCTCTACAGCCTTTCCCAGATCACTTTTCACCTTGGCAGCTCTGTCTCAGAAATCAAGAGACTCTGGGGTCATCCTGACAGAAAAAGTGGAGCCTGTTTGGGCAAGGGCAGCAACAGAAAGGTCTGGATCTTCTGCAGGGACTTGCCATTTCATGGCTGGGCTCAGGGGTCCTATTTTGGCTTCTCAGGACCAAGGGCAATTTCCCACCCACCCAGTGGCCTTCTCTGGTGGACTGACTCCACCAGTGGACGAGGGAAGGGCTGGAAGTTCATTTATCTGAGCTTCTGTAAAGCCTTTGGTGTGATTCCATACAGCATGCTCCTCTCCAAACTGGAGGGAGATGGGTGGGATGGGTGGGCTTGGGGTGGGTGAGGAATTGGTTGGACAGTCACATCCAGAGGGTGTCAGTGGCTCTGTTCCATGGACACCAGTGGCAGGGGTGTCCCTGAGGAGCCTGCACTGGCACCAGTGGTATTTGTTTGATATCCTCATCAGTGACATAAATGAAGGGACGGAGGGCACATCAGCACATTGGCAGGTGACACAGAGCTGAGGTACAGGGACACTCCTGAAGGATGGGGCCACCCAGAGGGACCTGGACAAGCTCCAGGATCAGCCCTTGGGAATCTCCCGAGGTTTGACAAGACCAGGTGCTGATGTTTGTCATGACAAGTAAGGTACTGTTCTTCCATTGAAATTTAAAACTGATAGAAACTCTTCTTGCTATTTCTTTGATGAATCTGGACCAGAGATTTCACTTTAACACAGTGCCTACAATCTGGATCTGGTGCAATTCCAGAATGTCTCCCTTTTTAATTTATTGTTCTTATTTTCTTTTAGCCTCCTACTGATCTGTCAGTTTGGATTTACAGTGTTCCTGGATTTGCAGATGTTATTGAAATATGGTGATTTATTGAGAGCTGTGTTAGAAAGGGTGTCAAAACACAGGAAACTAACTTTCCCCAGCAGATGTGGATATGTACATGACATGGCTTTTTCTTAAATCACCTTCTCTTTGTAAGTCTATTTATTGTAACATCATCCCCTTATGTGAATATTACGTTCTCATCCCGGGCTTTACTGAAATCTGTATAAATGCCCCTCGATTTGAACAACATGCAGCAGATTTAAATTCTGCAATAAATTTCAAATGGCAGAATTAGCACTTCAAGTTCTTGTGAGTAACTGAGATTGCAAAGAGCAGCTGTGTTTGATCTAGTCAGCCACAGGCCATACCCTGAGAGACTGTTTGCAACTGTATGGAGGGGAAGAGAATACTCCTGTTTGCTTCCCAAGTACTGAAAATAATTTAGCTTTATTTCACTACGGGAGGAGTGCTTTGGTTTGATTTCTAGGACTGTCACAAAACAAAGATGACCTTTCTAGGAGCACTGATGTTGTAGGACCTTAACCCCTGCATGCTGATGCAGAGGTGCTTCCCCTGCCCTCCCCTGGTGATGAGCTGGCTCAGGGGTGCCTGGCTGGGTGTAAAAAGCATTTCCCAGCTGCTGGCAAGGCCAGGGTGGTGCTGCAGCCAGCTGTGGGCAGATTGCAGATTCATCCCCACCTCATTGGCATTCCTCACGTGGCACTGCTGCCTTGAGACCTCACCACAGGCTGAACTGTCTCCTGCTCTGGCGGGAGGTGAGCCTTGTCCTGGGGAATTCACACACCTTGTCCTGGGGAATTCACACCCTGCCTTGTGCTGCTGGAGCATGGCGTGGCTTCTGTACCCCACTGGCTTCAGGAAAACCTGGCAATTTGTGGCATTTGCTGGATCTCTGATCAGATGCCCTGCCTAGCTGATTTACTGCTGCAACCAACAATGAATTTAAAGCACCGACTTAAAGCTTACGAGCTCAAATAGCCTCACATGGTTCATGCAAAAATTAGAATCAGTGAAATGAAAATATATAAACCCAGACCTCCTCCCCTGAGTGACTGTTATTAAGCAGAGATTTACAGCCAAAGCCCCATCGTGTTGAGGCTGGATGCACTTTTCAACTAACAAATATTTCAGCCATTAAATGATATACTTTACAACCTATGGAAAGACTGCTGTAATATGCTGGTAATATATATTTCATTGGAAAAGAATAAATTCCTTTTTGACAGAAGTTTTAAATTCTAAACTGCTGAAATAAAACTTTGAGTACTGGCATCTCCTGTTTATTGATGGCAGGCTTTTTGATAAGATGGAATGGTTATTAATATTTTCTATAAAATAATGAGAATCTCACTGCTTGGGAAACTTTCCAAACAAAGTTGAATCTAAATTATGCAACACGAAGTTGAAATTGGCACACAGTCTTTTCTATATGATAGGGGACAATTAAATCAGAGATAATGGAAGGAATAAAATAATCCAAGCACAAATCACTAGAGAAATTACTGAAGAAATGTAGCATACCAAAACAGGTGAAAATGAGCAAATAAATATTATAACTTCAATTAAAAAATAGAGTATTTAATGGACTGGAAAGGGATGTGGGAATTAACATTGGCTGATATATTTCAAACCACTGAATTAAATCCATAATATCTGTTTGTGTTGCTATGTTTTAATATCTGTGGTTGCCTGAAAGACATCTTCTAGGAAACAACAACCCCCCCAAAAAAGATACATATTTGTCAGTAAGACTACAAAAGTGCCACCAGAATCTAATTGGAACCATTTTGTGCAGCCACACACATCAGGCAGGAGGAACACTTTCAGAACAACAATATTGGTTAAAAATCCTGCCATGTGGGGAGAACAGAGCTGCTGCACCACGGGGTTTGCACATGGGGAGGGACAAACAGACCTGGCAAAATTCACAGATTTCTTCAGCAGATGCTGCAGCTCAGAATGGAGGTGTTGGAAGAGCTGCTGAGGAGCCTGGCTGAGGCTGTGAGGGGTCTCTGATAACAGGGGGCTCTCTGATAACAGGGGGGTCTCTGATAACACCAGGGGTCTGTGGTGGCCCTGATGCTGACGTGGATCTCTGCACTGACTCTCTGAGCAGGGCAGCTTTTCCTTGAAATTACTTCAACTATGACAAAATATCTTCTCATCTAAACAAAAAAAAATTCCACAGGAGCATTTGACTAGCAGGGGGATTTAACTCCACAGCAAATTGATGGAAAATATTCACTGGTGAACATCAAGCACTCGCAGGTGGAGAAGGGTATTTGTTTTGTCTCATTTATTCAGATTGCTAAAATATTCCCCAGGTGCACATCCTATGCACCGGGTGGCTTTTCCAACACTTAAAGTGGAAACACACAGCCATACAGCAGAAATGACTGTACCTCTCCTCTTTGGGGTATTGCAGAACAATGTTCATTTCCCCCCCGAGAACGTAATGCTGAGCCCAGTGGAGAGAAATAACAAACTCCGGGAGTTGCTGAATTCCATCATGTGGACTTAAGTTCCGTATTTCAAATACACTTTGTAGCTAGTATTCTGATATTTTATGGTTATAAATACTGCTTTTCTTTACAAGAGCCAAAGTTACCTTCATACACTAATGGAATTGCCATTACATTTTTTTTTTCAGTGTCTCCATATAGTGCACACCACTGAAAATCTGAAGTTTTGTTTTCTCTAATTTCTGAGTGTCTCCCAGACCTTACTGACTGCTCTTGTACGTCCAGTCTGCAGAAGCAATTAGCACTGGTTTAAGAGCATAATGTGGTAATGAGGAATTTTGGTATTACTTGGATGACACTTCTTCTCTAAGGCACCTGGTCCATATGAGGAGAACCAACTTAGTCAAGAAGAAAACGAGATCATTCAGGAAGAGATCATTTGGAACCACACTTGCCCTGGTTGAATTTTTTAGAATAAAGAAAAAAAATCCATCACCTCTCACCAGGGAAAGCCTTTGTAGCCCACCAGCTTTCCTTAGATTAATGTTAGATTTATACTGATCAGCAAGCCTGGAAAATATATGTTACCTTGCACACTCAGCACACTTCACTTTTTACTGTTATGTACCTTTTTTTGCTCTTTCATTTTTCTTTTAAGACTTTCTAGCTGATCTCAAACAATGTATTGTGCTGCTTTCTCTTGCATTTTAACTTGTATTGAAAAATAACCAGCAGTTGAGTGCAACTCAAATATTCACTTTCCAAAGCTTGACCAAATTACATTGCACATTCAATTTCTTCTACCTTCCAGAACAAGCAAATTAAATGTGATGTGTTGTAAGAGGAATAAGCTCGGCACTTCTATAAACTTCAATATTTTTCTGTTACCAAACCACCAAGTTGTTAATTAGAGAATGATGGAATCATAGGGACTGGAGCAGTGTAGAGAAACTCAGCTATTTGTACATGACCTGGAATTAAAACAGCAACAGGAAAAAGGAGATGGAGGGGAAAGACATAGTTCACAGTTACTTTTATATATTCTTTTCTATCATATAATACTATATTACATTAATTATATTCTATCATATAATGTTATCTTAATTATATTATATTAATTTAAATATTATATATTAATTTTATATATTATGTTACATTAATCAAATATACATAATTGAAAAACCCCAACGCTAAGCATTTTCATTTTGGAGGATGGAAAGTAATTAGTTTCATTTTTTAATTCATTGCTGATAGAATGATTTCTGGGAGTCCTGACACCTTTTGAGTGAAGGGCATGGGATGACTTTCCAAACTGAATTTCAGCTCCTGTGATTGGAATACAACTGTTCAACCACCTGAAATCTCCCCACCTGGACAGAAATGCTGCATAGTTAAAAGATATATTAAAGGTGCTCTGTTCTGGATGTACCTCCCTACCTCAGGCACTCCTTTGACCCCTGTTTCTGAATTATCAAAGCACATCCCAATCTTTGGGCTTTATCTTGACACCCCCCTGCGAGGGTTTGCTGTTATCTCCATGCTCACACTGACACTTTATGTTTCAAGGAAGTACAAAATCCAACTGATTCAAATGTAATAGTTTCCCTTTGGCCTTGGAGGCCCAAGGCAGCTCTTTCTAAACATGGTTTCAATCATGTTTCGCAGATTAAATGAATTATTCAGGTCTTTAAATCTACATTTTGCAGAAGATTTTGCTCAGCTTGAAGATCAAGTTATAAAAAGTCATCATTTCTCTAAACTGCCTCTTAATGATGGTTTTGATTAAAAAGTCATGTAGAAAGTACACACCTTTTTAAATACATGGTGGATTTACAATGAATAAACCTAGTTTTCTTATGGTGTTTAGGGGAAAAAACCATCACCAGTTCAAAGAAGGACAATGTGTAATTATAGTTGAAAGGAGAGGCCAAACTTGTACATCTGATGGCAAAATGGAAGTTGCAGTAAAGATTTCCTATTTCCAGGTTTTCATACCTCTTTTACGAGTTCATTTCATCCAGAGGTTGAACACACATTGCATACAGGACTTGGTAAACTTGAAAAGAATTCAACATTTTAGGTAAGAAAAGAAAGAAGAGCAGAGGAGAAAAGAGAACTGATTAAAGAGTTAAACTCCAGTCAATAATATTTACTTGCTGTTGTTTTGCTTTCAAAAGAAACCATTGTTTACAGTTTACCTTTTCATTGTGATAGGTGAAAAGGGAAGAAAGTATGAAGAATTAATTGTGGTATCCAAGATGGGAATGTTTGGAGACAGCAATTCTTCCAAAAGGCGCTGGAATGAGCACAGATTTTTTTTTTCCCACCAGAGAAAATGCGCTTTCAGTGGAGTAAACCAAAAACCAGGGTGTAAAATGGCAGAGAAGCTGGAAAACAAATCAGCTGGAAATGTAAACTCTTTAATATTAACAGTGGCTGCTGTATCACCCTTTTCAGATGAAGATTGGTGAGCGTGTTCCTCAGGGGAAGGGCTGACTTTGGCTGTCCCTTGTCTTACAGGTGGATTTCTGTCCGTGTGCTGTGCCCTCAGCTCAGCCAGGACAACTGCAGTGGGACTACAGGGACAACTGGATCAGGGAGGTGACAAAGTCAGTAGTAATAATAATAACAATAATAATTATTATTGCTGTTGTTGTTGTTGCTATTATTATGATGATTATTATGCCTGTTCTCCATTTCCCTTGGCTGCTCAAACTCCTTGTGTGCACTCAAAAGCAGGGTTTAATCAGCAAGGGGACAAAAGGCACCCAGGAGGGTGGCTGGGCTGCCTGGGGAGCTCTCCCAGAGCAGCTGCTGTGTGAGGAAGGAAGGACAGACACCTTTCCAGCAGGGGACCCTGCCCAGAGCCCGAGCCCTGCCCCAGCAGGTGCCACCTGCAGCCCCAGGAGACACTCAGGGCTCTCCAGCTGGAGGCTGCCTGCTGTCACCCACTCCAGCATCACCAGGAAGAGTGTCTAACACTGGGCACATCTTCCAGGGACAAACTTGATTATTTTCTGTTCTGCCACCATCTGGCAGGGCTCCTTGCATCTCAGAAATAGCTCCACATCCAACTGTGTGTCTTGGCCTTAGTTTGGCTCCCAAGGAGGGTTTCAATCCCCAGTTTTCCTGCAGCAGTCAGCTGGCTGGGGGCTTCAGCAGGCATTTGGAACAGCTTCACTTGGAAGGATCCTTTAACTGACAGCTGAGCAACAACCTGCCAGCTCACAATTTCACTTGCTGCTCGGTGTTTAGCTGCTGGTAGGAAAAAAGAAAGAAGAAAACATAAATATTTAATCAACATTTTTAGTTGTAAAATATGGTTTTAGGGAAAACTGATCCGCTCTCTTACTACAAAGAAACTGATTGGGTGATTTTTTACCTGCAGAGCTCGTGGTGGGACGTGTCCCAAGCAGCACCAGGTGAGCAATGCTTCTCCTGGTTTCCCACTGCACAGGAAGAGTTAGAACTGCTTGTTGCTCTAAGTGTCTGTTCACACCACTCAGCTTGTCACATCCTGGTTTTCTGTGTTTTACCTACAAAATGCCCCAAGATATAATTTTGCAAGTGTAGTTTGAAAATCTTGGTAGAAAAAACACCAAGTAAACTATTTAATATTACTCCTCTTTCTTCTAGCTCTGCTTATGTTGTTACCATTTATCCTAAGAGGCAATTAAAGCATTTGTTTCAAATTACAGCCACAAATGTGACTTCTTTTTAGGCAGTGACTTTATTAACATGTCAATCATGATTATTATTAAGCAAACTACTCATTTTGTGTGTTTGTTGCTGCTCATGTTCTCCATCCCTGCTCCACAGAGGAACTGGGATTCTGCTGCTGCTCCCTGAGTGGGAAGTTCTCAAATTTGGGGCCATCCAAAAATTGACACTAATAGTGAAATAATGATATGGATATCACACAAATATTAGGATTCAGGAGCATTTTCATAGACACTCAGCTGTTGTCTGAGCACTCCTGAAGAACACAGGAGTGTTATTTGCACAGCCTAAACTCTGTGCTTTGCCCATTCAGGGAATTCATGTCAATCCTCTGGCTCTTTGTTGTCTGTTCCTTCAAATCTCAGAACAGTTCTGCTCAGTTCTTTGTGCTGAAACCCTGTATTGGAGTCTGCTGGACAATACATTTGGGATCCTTTTCACTACTGCGTTGCAAAGTAATCACACAGAGTTTGAGGGATCTCCTTTTGCATTTAATTCTTTTTTGGCTCAGTTTTTTGCTGTATTAATAGTGACAATTAAAATTAAGAAAATATAACAAAGCACAGAAAGTTTATCCACCTGAATAAAACTGGAAATTGGCAATATTTCCTTTAAAGATCCTGGTTTTTGAAGAAGTTTTGCTGTATTGTTCCCCACATGGCTGTAAGACAAGGTTATTAAAAAGTACTCATTCAGATGAGATGTTTTGCACCCAACTGCTTACAATCAGTTAGTTGACTATGAAACTGCCCAATTTCTGTGTGTAATCAAAGTAACTGTGTACACATTTGGCATGTAATTACGTTTCTAAATTGATTAAAATCCAGCCCTGAAACGATTGCAAGCGAAGGCTTGGCTCCAATGATTAGTTCTTAAAACTTCTTTCACGAGCTTGAGCAAATAACACATTTGCCAAAAAATGCTGCCAACTGTGAAAGTTAATTATGATAAATGTAACACGGTTCTCTCATCACCAGTGTACAGAGAAAGGCTTTTGCCTCTCCTAACTTTATTGTCCATCAAGACAAAGATGGCGCTTCAGGATTTTTTCCCTTTAACGAGGACAGATATGCCATGAGTGACAGTTAAATTTGTTGGAGGTATTAAATTGCTAATGCTAATGCATTTTACAATCTTCTGAACTGATTTAATATATTAGACTGTCACTCAAAGTCTTAATAAACAATTCCACACTCTTAGTTTAAAATCAGGCTGTCAGACCTGGAGGTTTTCTCAATTGGCCTCCATTGTTAATGTGATAGTAGTTTACAAACAAATGACTTTTTTCTTTATAGGTTGGTTCATATGAAACTTTAATGGATGTTTCTCTTTTTTATTTATTACGAAACAGCTGTGCCAGAGCTTAATAGGGTGGATTTGTGCTTTAAAGCACCTGTGCTTGTAGCTAAACTTCTCCCTCTGTTGCAGATAATCTCTCACTTATTCATATTTGAATAGATCTTTCTTCTCATTTTAGAGTATTGCAAACTCAGCCTTGTACAACTTAATATACTTTTGAAGAATGATTTCATTATGTTTATCCTAATATTGTGTAATTCCTCCATGGAGTGCCACTTTTGCTTCAGAGACCCATCAGAAACTCAACAAGTATCAAAGTTCCATGTTTGCAGAAAAACACAGGTACTCATTACAGTTAATAGACTGTCAGAGCAAAGTCATTACAAATAAAATACTTTCTCTAATCTTGTAGAAAAAAAAAAGACAAATGATGAATTCATTTTGCTGAAGTTAATTTATGGAGAAAACAACCTTGATATTTTTGATTTTTAGGTTATCAAGTACAGGAGAAGCATCAAAGGGTTTGGATTATTGTTTGGATAAGTATACAGATTTTGATACTTTTTCTGTCTGAGTGTTAAATCAATATACCAGATTGCTGCCAAAGAAAAATTTGCAGAGAATTCTACCTCAAACTGGTATTAATAAAACCTCCTTCTGTTTTGTTTGTTTTTCCTTATCTGTGTGATGATGGTAGTTTTCTTCTGTGAATAGATGCATAAATTATTTGTAGCAGGATCTAAAATCACGGCAACAAATACAAATTTCTCTGACAGCTCATTCCATAATGTGCTGCTACTCATTTAATAAAGCTTCATCTCCAACCCTCACAATTTTCATTATAGACTTTTTTAACTTAGTTATCCTGAGAGTATTCCCTAAGGCATTCTCTCTTTTTCACAGCTAGCTTTCAGGATTTGGACTGAGGCTGTGAGTGCATCATAGAAGAAGCAGGACCAGTCAAGACCAGCAAGTTTAATGAATTATCAGTAACTCAGGCACCTGAGGATGTGTTTTTTTATTTGATGGACATGATCAAACCTCCATTTTGCTAATACATATAATTAACCCAAATGTCCACATGTGAAATTACCTGGTAATTACCAGGTCACTTATTCAGAGGACTAAAACTATAGTATTTAAACTGAGTTTCCACCTGGCCTAGGATCCTGAAGTTTACCAGAGCTTGTCCTAACTCTGTCCCAAAGCCTCTCTTGCAAGGTTTCTGATGCTGCCAGAAAACAGTTTGTCTTTGTTCAGTGAATTGCTAGTTTTTTATGTTATTGTTTACTTGCTTACAAATCCAGTAAAATCAAGAATAAAAGTATTAAACAGCAGAAAAATCGAGGCTATTTGGCTTGGTTCAGTCTTTTGTTGGGATAATTCTATATCATGGTATGTGCAATACATTCCTACTTGTTTGTTTTTCTCCATATTCAGATCGTCATGGCTATAATATATATGAAATATTGGGATCCTTAAGTCAATGGGCATTGAAAATTGGGGGCTGTCTCTTCTAGTTTGTGTTAGAGAGTCAGCATCACTGGAGCTGCATCAGACTCTGCCAGCTGAGGATCTGTCTGTCTGTCTGTCTATTTGTATGCTGAGTGGGCTTCTCCAAAAAATGAGCTGAACATGTATATCCAGTGTGGAACTAGATTCTTAGCAAATATGAGTATGACATAGCTGGCTTTTTTCAGAACTGTGCAAACATCAAATAAATAAAATACTTTTTGAAGGTTCCAATTTGGTTTTTTCTTTCTTACATTAACATTTCTGAGCCTGTCTTACCAATTTCTGAGCTGCCACATCTGGCTGAATCAGGCACATTTTATATTAACCTTATGAAGCAAAACACAGCATTACTGATGTCAGTAGACAGGATATTTTTGTAAATGTTGTGATTTTGGGTTTGGTGGGATTTTTACAAAGGGCACAGTCCCCCTTCTAGTTATCAACAGTTCTGGGCTTTTTCTGAGATATGGCACGAGCAGTAAAGACTGACACCTGGTAGTGGAAACTCTGTGATCTTGGGTGCAGGAATAGGTGGTCTGGACAAGCAGATCACTCACTGATATTTGTTGACCACCCAATAGACACAGAAATATTTTTATGTGTTTGGATAGCTATCACCCAGCCTATTTGCTCCAGATGAGGATTTAAGGAGTTAGTTTCTACTGGACAAAGCATCCTTCACCTCCTACCCCTGCAGGAGCCAGTAAGGTTTTCTTTGAAAGACTGGCCTGGTTTAGTTAGGACTGATTTTTGCCTTTGCCACCACAGACTCAGTTTCAGAGATCTGAGAAGCTGTAGGTGATTTTAACCCCTGTCTGTCATCCCTGTAATTATATCCAGAGCACCTAGAGTGACCAGAGATCAGTTCTTGCTCCTGACCTGCTTCATTGCAAGCTGACAGTTCCTAAGCCTTGGTAGGAGGTGTAGGAGACCTTACATGCTGTAGAGATCAAGATGATTTTAAGTTAAAAGATGAAATGCCATAAATGTACTTTAGAAAACTCATGAATTTCATGCCAACAATGTGTTTTTAATGAAATAGGTATTTATCTAATGAATATTATTCCAGGAGCAGTTACAGAAAAGATAGTGACAGGCACAAATGTAAGAAATGGGCAGAAGCTGGCTGAGACAGAATACAAAAATTCAATCAAGATAATACCTCTCTATTTTTAATGCTGGATTCCATTGTCCTGGTTCCCATTTTCTTCATTTCAGCGTTACAAGTCCAGAGAATTTTGATTTTAAAAAGAGGATGCCAAGTATTTCTTCTGTTCGATTTGCAATTCTATGAACCCCACACAGGGTCTGCAGTACTAAAAGATAACGATTATGAACTGGTATAATTCTCATTACATGGCTGAGCCTGCATAAATTCCAAGCTGGAGCAGCACTGGCCTGCCATTAGCATGGCACGTGGGGGAAGCTGCTGGAAACAGCTCCCCACAGGATGGCTTTGCCTCATTCCTTGTGGGAACCACCCTGCAGCCTCAGTGCACGCAGAAATCCCAGGGAAGCCCTTGAGCAGGAGGAAAATTGGGCTCTGGTGCCAGCTGGGCACATTTGTTTCCATTGCCACCTTTACAGGCTCTGTCTGGGAGGTGTCACAGACGCAATGCCATCGTTTATATTTCTTCTCGAAACAATAATTTAGCAATTATTTTTCCCCCTGTGTGTGTGTTTTTAGGGAGTACCTCGGCCACAGTACAGAACAGAACTCAGTGTCAGCACTTTCCTACAGCCTTTAAAACCTCTGGTGCCTGTAAACCTTTATGAAGTGGCAAAACTGCGCTCTCCTTTCAGACTTTGCAGGCAGCTGAAAATAATAAGCACACCTTTCCACAGAGAAGTCTTTTTTTACACAAAATCATCACTGAATTTACTAGAAATTATGGTTGGCAGTTCAGTAGACCTTTCTGGTTTTAAACACGACAATTTTTATCTTGGTCTTTTTTCATTTAAAGAAAGTGGATACTAAAAATTACATATAGCAGTTCTTCATATGCATTCCATGTGAAATCTTAAAATATAGTCTTTGAAAATCTCACTAGTGAGTGTTAAGGGAAAGGGATTTATCCCATATCTTTCTTTCACTGAAGACTAACCCATATATTATTATTATTTTTGATTGAATCAGTAGTTAATGAGAAATATTTGCAGACAGCATGCAGAAAATCAATATCTTCATTTCTCCTGCTAATCTTCACTCTACAGATTATCAGCCTTTGGAGGACTAAGAATTTGAGACTATTAGAAGGTAAGGATGAAGCACTGACAACTCACTCATTTCCTCAGGCAAAAATACGTTAGGTCATTTTTTGCATGTGAAATATGATAGGGACATATCATCAACATTTGGTAAATAGAGAGGGTTTTAAAAATTGCATCTGAAATACTTGACATTCAGCACGTTTTTTTGGAAATGATAAAATCATAATTGTAAAAAAGACCGGCAGTATTGCCAATCAGACGCTGGCTGTTCTGAGCACCCTGGCACATATATCTTAGTGTCCCCCTGCAGAAGGAGGAAGGAGCATAAAGAAAAGAGCAATTTTCCTGCCGTAAATTGGAAAGTCTGCCAAGCAGCTATGTGATCTACCATCAATCAGTGTTAAATTCTCCTTAGCTGCAGAAAGCTCAGGAACTAACTATCACTGAGAGATTTCACACGGTGACTAATGGTATATGACAAACACATTTAAAATCTGCATAGACCAGCATCAGTTTAAAATATAACATGAATAATAAACAATCCTAAAGATATCCCAGTGTGCAAAATAAGACATAATCTCCTCAGACACATATTGTACATAGGAGATTACTTCTAGGAGTGCACTCAATATCAATAGAGCACCGAGTCATGCCCACAATGTGACTTTATTTGGAATAGCATCTTTCATGCCATACATGCTGCAGTGTCGTGAGGCTGTACAGGATGGGGAGGTTGTGGGATAAAGAGGAGATGACAGCTGAGTAAAACACTGGACTGAATCCACAATTACCCCGCTCACATGAGGAGCCCCATTAAGTAATAGTGAAATCTTGAGGTGAGGAAGGTCTTCTCCTCCACCATGTCATTACTGAAGCCACAACTAATGCATCTGTTCCAGATGGCAAGTGTTCAGAGGAATGGGAGACGGTGCTGTCCCTTGCATACTAAGCTGGTCATTTCTCAGTGCAAAGATTCTACTCATTCCTCTTTAGTTTCCCATTAAAAACATATCATTTACCTGCATAGTATGGAAAAATATTTATAAGAAAGGAATATATTAGCTGTGAAAATTGCCTGCACTTCTGAAGAACAGTTCATAAAACTGGAGGCATTTGTCCTAGATTTGGATTTTCAAGCAATAAGGCATTTTAATTTATTTCAATTCCAGATTTATATTTTTTATTTAGAACATGAAGTCCATCATTTTTACAATGGCCTCTGTGAACACTACGGTGTTTTGAGGTTTTTCATTTCTTTCTTTCTGGCAAGAACAGGTTGCCACAGAACTCAGAGGGAGCATAATTTTTTATTTTATTGGGAATAGGGTTTGTAATTTGGGCTTCATCAAGCTAGGCAGGAGCCAGAACCACTTAGGGCAAAGGCATCTTCCCTTTGAGTGGACACACACTCTGAAAGGAACAAAACTTGGGAAGCCAGAGCACCCAGGGCAAGGTGTGCAATCCTGAGAGCACAGGAGCTTCTAATAATTCCCCAAATGAGATGGCAAACACTGAATAAATGTAATGACACCAAATAGGTCCAGGCTGAAGTGCAGCTTCCCCCATCCCAGCAGGAATAAAAGAACCTAGAGGGAAGTATAACAGAATACTTCAAATGTGGTTAGGTGCAGTGCTTGTAAGCTGTGGTGTGATCTCTCAAATATTAGTCTGCCACTATGTCTCCTCATCCATCTTTTTGCCTTTCCAAATGTAAGTATTCACAGGCAGTTTGCTTTAAAACTTTAAAAATGCTGAGATTATGTGTCTCTCAATTGTGACTTTCTGAATCATTGAGGGGTTGCTTTATCTAATGTTGTCTCCTCTGAGCTCAGATATCTCATATTTAAATGGTATAAAGTGCTATATATGTTAAAGAAAGAACAGCAGAGGCACAAGCTGGGAAGTCTGTTTCAATGAAAATCACAGGTAACACAATAAACACAAAAAAGCTTCATGCTGGGGCTGCTTCTATACCAGGACTCTGTTCCTCCACCTTAATTCTACAAGAGCAAACAGTCTGCGCATAATACTCAGAAAGCAGAGACTAGGGCAGTCAGAATAAACAAGAGTAATTAAATAATCCTCCCATTAGCTGAATTATAGTAATGTCTGAGTGATTTGACCCTACTTTAGAGCATCATTTCCATTTGCAGAATTGCTAACAAGGGATCACAACCAGGGCAAAAACGATTTGGTGCCACCCTGGAGAGCTCTGGGCAAGCAGGGAGTGCCCATCTGGGATGAAGATGCAAGGAAAGGGGAGCTCGAAAATGAAGTTGTCAGAAAAGATTCCAGGGCCCTGAATGCCATTAAAGACCTGCCTGTGTTACTCCAGCACCTTGAGGAACTGTTCTGAAGGTTATGGAACTTCTTGTAGGGAAAGTGGGGGCAAATACAGAAAAAAAAACATGGCCAAAATCCATTTCTGATAGCACACTAACTCAGTGTTGAAAGAAGGCATAAAGTTTATCAGATAAATTGTATTTCCAATTATTGACTTTTCCCAAAGGAAAAAAAAAAAAAGAAAAAGATAATATTTTTTAAAAACTCAGAGTAAAGTGAAAGAGTGAGTGTAGCAAGAGAAATGAGCAGGCAGGAGGATATTTGCCACATCTCCTTTGTGCTCTCCTCTACTGTTAGCAAAGGCCTCTGATGTATTATCATCACATTATCTTCCATTGTTTTTAATAAGGTTTTTTATGAGTAAGGAATTTATGGCTGTATGCAAATATTCTGTGAAGCTAGCAGCAAAAGAAAATGCTATTTACACTGAAATTCATGTACTGACTAAAAAGCATTAACAATAGCAATTAACAAAAAATGGAGATTGTGCTGTTTCCATCTGTATTTTGCAATACACAGCACATGATAGTCACTCAGCAATGCATTAACTTGCTAACCTTCTTCAGTTGAAATATAGAGGTTCTATTTATTTTAAAGCATTTTTTTTATCAAAAGAGTCAAAACCCTCAAATCCTGTCTGCTAAATGATTAGAAATCATTAAGTATATGAGAATTCACTCCCAGCCCTAAGCAAAGTGTTACCTCCCCAGGAGGAGCTCCAGAAAGGAGTCAGGGGAGGCAGTTTGGATTTCCTGTTATCCCAGATGGGATAGGAAGGAGCACTGGTTTGCATCAAGGCCATCAGCAGATTCAGGTGTTCCTCTCGTGCTGTCCTGATGAACAAACACTGCCCAGGTGCCACTTTTTATTGTGGGACACAGGGAAAGGAGGTGCTGAGGGGTGGTGGTGGAGAGACACGGAGCTACAGACAGAACCTTCACCTCCCACCCTCTCTCTCTATAAACACAAGTAGAAGTGTGTGGAGGGGGCTCTTACACCTCTTTTCTCTGCAGCTCAAATATATTCATCAGCTGGACACGTTTTTCACAAAATTCTAAGCTCAGAGGATTGAATTGTACAAATACATTTTGTTTATTTTTAAATCATCGGTTCTGAGGAAAGTGTCTCCAATTCTACTGAGCAGTCAGAGAAATTTGTGAGGATCATGACAGCTCCCTCTCCAACACTTTATGTACCTGCCTCATCTCTACCTATGGAGCAGCATCCAGGTGGATAAAAGTGTCCTCATCTCCTTCCCAAGTGACCTTGCAGATCCCATTACCCTAAATGAGATCAGTCACTGCACGCTGGCTTTGGCAGCTGCAGCCCCAGCAGCAGCACTTCCCAATGAAAGGAGCCTGTGGAAGAGAATGAGCCTGGGTCTGGGAGTTTTGAAGATGATCACAACGACATATGGTATCTGAATTTGTGAATATGCCAGAGCCAGGCTGGCATAAGGACACATATCAAAAACTGGAAAAAGCCTCTGTGAAGAACGCACAATTTCATGTTCATTTTTATTATACACTGCCAGTGTTTACACAGGAGCCTTTCATCCACGAAAGTGAAGTTTATTACTATCAATCACAGAAACAGCAAACAAAAATGCTGAGATTTTATGTACAGTGCTTCAGTCTGAGGGTTTTACCACTTCTGTAGGCAGCAGTACTTATTTTACTGGCAAATGGTGTCATTGGGAATATGTTGATCATCTGGCAGTGTTGTAACATTCATAAAATATCAGCATCCCAGCTGAGAAACAGCCACAACACCACAATGGGGCAGATTTTCCCTTGCACTTGTTTAAATATTTATGCTGGGGTACCTGTTGCCACTGGGGACGGTACCTGTGTGCAGAGCAGGACACTGATCCATGAACGAAATTGCAAGGTTTCTGTTAGTGCAAAATCCAGCAAGACCAGATTTTATTCTCCCAGTACCTTTCCCTGGTCAAGAAGGTGTTGTGGATGCAACTGTGCTTTGTGTACTTTGAAAGAATTTGAGAAAATATTGAAAAAAGCTTCAGTTGCTATCTTACTATAACAAGCTGCAAAGGACAGCAGATACCCAAACCTCTCATATGTGAGGGAAGAAAGAGACACTTTCAGAAAGCAGTGGAACCACCTCAGGCCTGCACAGTGCTTTGAGGATGTCTGGCTCTTTCCTTTGTGTCCAAGAAGAGTCCTTGCTGAAACATTCATGGTACTTATAGAAGGTTGGGCTTAATCTAGAACTTTGTTCTTGAAATAACATCATGAACAATGTCTCACCAAAATCCCAGGGACTGAATGGATATGACAGCTGGCATCACATCAGTCTGGGTTTAAAGCACCACCTGCAAGTGAAAATTCCGGATAAAAGGCCTTTTTTTTTAAAGGAGCAGTAGGCACAAGTAGCTGATGACAGCTTCTGTCAGAATGCACTAATCACAGGGCTGCAGGGTAATCTGCATTCTTGTTCTCCTTCTCTGGGACTTACTGAGTACTTAATTATTCTGTGTAAAGTGAAATAGCTTCAACAGAATGGAGACTAAGAGGAAAAATCAATCCTGTAAGTCCTTAATGGTAGGGTAGGTTCAAATGTTGTCAGGCAGAGGAAGAAGCTGAAATTAGAGCTGCTAGGAATGGATCAGTTATCTGATCAGCTCAGTTAAGTGGAGAGCTATGGAGAGCTCTCCTGCTTTTCTGAAAGCACCTTTGGGATCACTTTAAAGAACAGGACATCTCTTTTCTTTGGGAATTCAACTAGGTTCCGGCTTTCCTTTCAACTATGGGAAAATGTGTTGGAAGTATCTCTCATGACCCATCCGAGTTTGCAAACACAAAATAAGAGGCGCCATACGGTGTCCAGCTAACTCAGATCTGTAACAGATTTCCTTATCTCTGAGGGCAGCTCTGGGGCTGCCAAATGTTTGATAAGCACCAGTGCATTTCCAGGCTGGGCTGCAGAGCTGTGCATGTCACTGTTTGGCTCTGCAGGTGAGCACCTCCCTTGCAAGAGGCAGTTTTGTGTTTGCCTCAAGCAGGCAGGGACTGGTTGGAGATGTCTGTACCGAACCCACAGCAGCATATCCAGTGCTTTCCTTATCAGTGGATATCCCCACAGAGATATAGTGAGAAGGGAGAGGAGCAGACATCTTTCAGCTGCCAGCAGGATGGCCAGGAAGGCTGGCTCTTCTCCTGGTCCCTGCTCACAGCTCTGAGAGGGCCCTGCTGGCTCTGCTCTGGAGGTATCTGCTTCCCAATTTATCTGACAGGTGGTTAGCTATTAACATGAATAAAAGTTGTGACCCGTCTGCCACTTCCAATAACTCAAGTGCTATATCCCCAATCTGTCATGTCCTTGGCAGGCCTTTTGTTTATTAGGAAATGAATTATTCATTAGGAAAAATTGTTAGAAAAATGTGCCTTAATTTTCATCATTTTCACTGTAATCCACTCTTATCCCTTTAGTGGCACTTTCCTTTGCTGCAGCCTGGCTGTTTCAAGGCCTGGGTGGTGGCTTGGCTGATGCAGCAGTGCATGGCACAGGAGGGCACTTTGTCACAGGCTTGTGCAAGTCCTGCGCAGGGATAAAACACATTGCACAGCTAAATCCTTCCAGGATGGAAGAGTGGGTGAGGGGGGAAATGGAGGAGACAAATACACATGCATTTCCCACACACTACAGCCAAATTAACCCTGCCTGTTTAAATCTGAAGGAAAAATAACACCTTTGGGAGTGTAGAGAGTGACACACACACACTTCTCTTTTCTGAGGCTGCTTACTCACTGCTCCATACTCAAAATGGCCTTCTCCCTTCTTCCTCTCTCCGCTGCAAAAATTGATTTAGCCCCAACGAGGAATAGTGATTTCCTTGTTTCCCACAACCAAAAAACCACTGTGTTTATACTCTATTTGCAGTATAAAATTTAGCCTTAGAATTTTTAAAGGTTCACTAACAGCACTGGTTCTTACAACAGCAGCAGCCCTTGAACCAGATGCTAACCCTCCATCCTTTCTGGAACCAGTAAAAGGCCCTAAAGAAACACACTGAGCACAGGTCCTGTTTCCATGAGTTAGCATTGGGGTAGCCATGCTGTCCTCATGTTAGGTTGGAAATTCCTTATGTAAATTGGACTGCAGCACTCACAACACCTGTTACTATGGCAGCATTTATCCAGGTTAGTAAAACAGCAAAGTCACTAATAAGACACCATCCTATAATGTTGAAAAAGGAAATTATCATTATAAAATCTCATCAAATGGACATGATGGAAATTAGGAAGCAACTCTTACACACTGGAGGTGGGCAGGCAAACAAGGATATGTATGCAAGGCTGATCCTGCTGTGTGTGGGCTCAGGTGAGGCAGAACAGCTCGGCCATTGAACTTATTCCAACCCAGGTTTCCTTCCCAAGCAGCCATCTATCTTCCATGCAGTTCAGATCACATTATTTTAACCTCAGAGTTCACCCTTTGGATTGATAAGTCTGCCTACCTGAGGGGCTTGGAAGGGGAGTAATTTGTTGTAACCATCTTCCAGACAGTTTTTGAAATAGTCTTTTATACAGGTGAACTCTGTGCGCTGTACATTTTTCACTCCTGGGCTGTCCATTTGTTTGCTCCTGTTTTCCAAGTCTGTGTGGCTTTGCAAGGAAAGTGTCAGAGACTGATGGCACAAGTCCTTGCTAATTACTGCTAAAACTCCCATGTCTAAAGTCACTTAAGGCACAGAAAACTTGTGGGACATGAGACAAATTAAGAGGTAAATCTGCCAGATCTTAATTGAGGGGTCTTTTTTTTTTCTGCAGGCTTTGCTATGCTTTAACTGAATTCTGGAGGACAGAATTTCCAGTGGCTGTGCAAACTGTCACACTGAGAAAGATCATCTGTTGCACTCCAGTCTTCAGCTCCACAAAATAGCAGCCCATTTTTCATGATTGCAGCTTTGTGTTAGCTGCACCAGGGAGATGTTCTTCTGGCACATTATTCAGGAAGATGTTACTGGACAGGTAAGAATGTTGAGGTTAAATTCAGAGTTAAAGGAAGAGAGAGAGAGAGGCAGAAACTTTTTCATATCAGTTTTATAAAGAGCCCAAAAACTCATTCGACATGAGATGGACAGAAAAAGAAGGAAGTTAAAAGGATATAGGATAGAAATGCAGTTCTCAAGTATTGTTCCTGCTCAGCCTAAGCACTGTAAATGCATGTCAATTGTCAATTAACCTTGCCTGTTTAAATACAGAGACGGGCAGATGACTCTTCTTTAATTTCTGCTTTTTTTTCCTAGTTCAATTTCAGAAGCTGATTTTCAATGTATGAACATAATGGGAACTACATCAGGACAAAGCAAAGGTCTTCCTAAGCCAGTGTCCCATCCCTGCAAGCAGCTGACACAGAGCAGGCTCACAGCAGTGCTTTCCCTGATATTTTTCAGCCTCAAATGATTTTAGCTCAGCAGTGCCCCGCAACAGGGGTCTACTGCTTTCAGTAAACTGGGGTCATTTTTTATCCCACATTTTATCCCTGTTGCCTTTAACATCCATTCAGATGTTTAACTTTCCTCTGGATGCTGTCATTTCCCGGCCAGTGCAGTGACTGGGACAATTGTCTGGCAAGGATAAAGCAAGAGCATGGCCTCAACCTCACCTGTTTTGTGGGAGCAGAGAATCTGAGGGGAATTCCTGCAGCTCTTTCTGCATGGGGGAGCCAGCTGCACCTTGTCCCCAAGTCAGCCTCAGCTAGATTTGAAGAAAATAACCTTTAACAGAGAGACAAAGGAAGACAACAGTGGAAAGATGACTGTATTTTCTATGAGGCTGCAGATCAGGTCACAGGTAAAGAATAAAAAAAGAATTATTAAGCACCAAAATCATGCTTCAAAAGTTACCAGATGGCACCAGCTGTAACTTAACTTTTCAGCAGTCCTGCCAAGAGCTGAAGTGAATGCAACACAGTACAATATCATTTGTAGAAAAACAAAAACCAGAGAATTCCTGCCATAATTGTTCCATGATTCAGCAATTCACCCTGCTAACTGCTCCCAATCACACATAAACTCCCATAAATTTGAGGAGAGATTCACACACATGCCATATGTTAGGATGGATGCAAAAACCCCAAGGATGTCATTGGGGAGCTCACAATGCCTATGCAGAGCTCAAGAAGGAAAAGAGTGAATACAAATTTGCAATATGTGTTTTTAAGAGGAAGAGCATGGGGAGTCGGTTTTTTAAGCTCACGATTAACTCGCAGCAAGCAAACGCACAGCTCTGCCTCCCCAGGACTGCCATAAAGTCAGCACAGCAGCTGCCTGATCCATGGGCAGAGACAAAGCAGGAAACCTTAAAAATGCTCCAGGTTTGTGTAACCAGCTCCTGAGGGCTCACTCAGGGGACACTTCCCCAGCACAACACTCTGCAGTCGCTCCGGCTGCAGCTCACGGGACCCAAGGGCAAATCCAAACCTGAGTTACCCTTTCTGAAATGAGGATTCGCCACTTTTGGCTCCTTTGAGGCACTCTGTACCTCCAGTGGCATCACAGATCAGAATCTGGCCCCTCACTGTTTAGTACCTGCTTGGATTTAGACAGTAAATGAGCTTTAGCTGAAGACAAGAGCTATTAATTCCCACCTTTGTTCACACAGAGGCTGATAAATGCCTTTGTGCATTTATGTACAAGATAATGCAGCTAAAAAGTATTCAGCATGTGCATAAAACTGCAGAGAGGGGTAGCAGATGATTTTCAATTCCTTCTTAATAATTATAATTAAGCACACAACTATATTATGATATACAGTGTATTATTTCCCTGTTTTTCCCTTTCCTCAGTTTTTTACAAAAGCTTAAGGGGATAATTGTTCTTTGGGTGCATGTATTAAATGTTACTAGTGGTTTGGTTTTGAGACTATTCATTCCCTGCAGAGTCTTCAACACCAGATTTTTAAAAAGCAATATAAAATAATTATAAATTCCCCACATAATTAAGTTCATTATAGCACTATTCCCAGCTGATTTAGTCCTCTGTTATCCATCTTGCTTTCCATGTTTCAGGTTCTGAATTCTGTTTAAATTCTATTATTGGGGAAGGGGCCAAAAGCTTTTTCTCTTCCTCAGAGTATTGCATGGAACAAAAGACGAAGAAAGAACGTTCATTGTTAACTACAGGTTTCAGAGGAAACATATTTTAACTGCAAACCTCTGATGGTAATTCACACCTTCATATGGTAAGTGCAATTCTGCTAAAAAAAGTGTTTAATTTTTTTTAATTCTCCTTTTCTCATCCCTTGACAAGTGGTTGTGAGACTCCTGGAGGATGCTGACCAGCTACTTGGAGACCATTCCTGTCTTTTGGACTGCTCACTACTTTCCCTTTTCTTCCAAGACCCAAGCTCTGGTTGCATCCCTAATTTCATTGACAACAGGAAAAAGGAGTATTCATTACTCTGTTTGGAGTATTAGCATTTTTAAAGCTCTGTTGGAAATGCAACAACCGCCTTTTATTAATAGCTAAATTCAGCCACCAAATAAATACAAGGAAGAACGTTCTGACTTAAAAATTGCTAACCCTGCAGCTCTCCCAGCAGGAATTCCAGCAAAGACACACACAGTGGAGCCCAGGGAAGCGAGAGGTGCTCTATAATGAGGACACTCAGATTGCAAGGTGAGGCATGGCACTCTCAGCTCTTTAGAAGCAATTAACCTTTTTTTGTGGAGACTGCAGCTGCTCCGACCTGTTCTCCCTGTTTGCCCACAGCTCCGAGGGGCAGAGGGGCAGTGACCTGTCTGGAACAGCATGTGGGCTCCAGCAAAACCTCACCAAGTATTCTGCATTACCCTTCGCCTGCATTTTCCCTTGTGAGGAAGGGAAATGTGTCAAGACACAGGGCAGGGTCGGCAAACATCACAAGAGCACCAGAAAGGCAAGTGAGCCAGCCAGGGCCAGATCTCTGCTTCATTCAAATAAAGCAGCTGATCCCTCAGGCTGTTCTGGCCTGATGTTATTCAGAATCTGCCAAACTAACAAAAAAAAAAAAAAAAAGGAAACATCCCAAACTGGAAATAACAGTTTAGAACCAATCAGGCTCCATTGCTCAGATTTTTACCAAAAACCACCTTTTGAGTCACACTCCAGCCCTAACGTGACTGCCACTTGTTAATCTTGCTTTTGGGGGTCGAATTCCCTGTGTGCAGAAAGCCATGTGAGCTGGGAAACACCTGCAACATGGAGAAATAAAACAAGGTCTGGGCTTTCATTCAGAGAGCTGCAGTAGGGCAAACTGCTCGCCAAAGACATGATTTAATTCTGACATTGTCATCCTGCCAGAAAGAAAGAGAAGCTAAAGGGCATAATATGGAGCCAGAGATTACCACTAAACTGACATTTTCTTGAATTAAGATGGATTAAATTTTTAAGTGAAAGAACTGTTATTGCAGTAGGACTGATAGAAAATATAACTCTCAAATTAGAGTGAGATTCAAGAATGATGGGACTGCTTGAACCAAATTTCAAGTACAGGATTGAAACCATATTTGTGGGAATTTAGGCCATTTATAAAACCATCAGTTGATATTCTTATTTAAGTAATATATCATTTGTTCGATCTCGAAACCAGTAGCTTGTCACCCCCTCCACTTTCAATCACTGGTAGAGTACTTGTCAAGAATCAAAATATTATCTGCACCTCTGAAAATGAAAGAAAACAAGGGAATATTTATACTTCCAAAGACCCTAGAAGACAAGTTAAAAAATGGCATTTATGGGCATCATTAAGCACAAACATTTTGCCATCAATACTGAACAGGCCATCACTGACATGACAAAATCAGTCTGTCATTCTACCTGTTAAAAACACGGTCATAATGCTCAGGGCACAAGTGAATCCTCTTTATCTGCACATTCAGAAGGTGTCTGGGTGCAAGTTCCATGATCAATGCAGTTCCTGCTGTTCCAAGCAGGGTTCTGGTAAGAATAAATGAATATTAGAATGATTAGTGTATGCAGTATCTTGCATCCTTTAAAATGAGAGCTCCTTTACACTATGGGCCCACCCCACTGGCTTCCCTTCAAGAGGCAAGTTCACTGGAGGCTGGATTCTTAGAGTCAGATTTAAAGTTGGATGTGGGCAGAACTGATGCATCTAAATATAAAATTCTAAAGCAGGATTTTTTCATTCAGCTGCTACCTAACCCTGGAAATGTCTAATTTCTCCAGGTGGATCTCCTTCTAAACTTTCATTTCTTTCGTTGCATGCCCAGAACTGCTGTGATTTGATTTCTGCCCCTAAATTTCACATGAAGCCCCATCAAAATACAAGCCCAGTCTTTTAGATTTGGCAAAGCCCCACGGGGGATTGAAAATTCAGAGGCACCTGAATTTTCTCTGGAAGGAAGCCAACAGTGACTATTTCCTTCTAAAATGTGCTGATACACATTGCATGCCCATGTCAATATGGATGAGGCCACCACCAGCCTGGAGTTCCTTTTAACAAAACAAAATGCTAAAGAAAATGGTTCAGGGAACTGAGATGACATTCTAAAAGAAAATATCTGAAATGGCTGGTTATAATAATAAAAAAAAAAATCAACAAACCTTTTTAGATTCTTACAGCTAATTGTTGCCACATGTCTGTTCAACATAACCGAAACTGAAGTCTTTGCCTTAAGGGATTGAAGTATTCCAATGGCCTGGAATAAAATTCTCAAAAGCGTTTCTCTTGCAAACAACATGATTTATGTTCAGAAGCCATTAAAAATAAAACCAGGTTTTCAATATTGAGTAAAAGTAGAGGAGGTTTTGCACCATTCTCATTCTCGGGCACTTTAAGAACTGCAGAAATGTTACAGTTGTGAGAAGTGCCTTTAATTTCAGTGGGTGGGAAGAGTTTACTGCAGCAAATATGATCTGAGTGTCTCTAACACTTTTAATGTTCACCTGTTTAGCTCAGAAGATTGACTGTGGCTGCTGTGGGTTGCTCCTGCTCCACATTAATACCTCCTTCCTCTGCTCCTTCCCTGAATTCTCCATGCACCTATCCATCTTTCACTTGCAGGGGAGCCTTATACTAATTACACTTCTCAGAGCATTAAGAAGATCGAGATGGATTTATCGAGTGAGCAGGCTCAAGGAAAAAATGGTTGGGAATGGCTCGCAGTTGTTGATTTTTTTCCAATTGTTAAGAGCATGTGATCAATTTCTTTCTCTGAATTCAAGGCTGGATTCTCCAGAAGATTGTATAGGACATCTTAATGTCATTGCCATCCTTTTTAAAATGTAAACAAAAAGTAAAGAAAAACATCTTTAATAATGTAAATAAAAGACAGTGTTACAACATAAATAAATAGATGTGGTAACAGAAAAAACCTTGATGTAACACGTCTGACTGCCTTCAGCAAAGCCCAAATGCAGGTAGAAGGGAGTATTCCCATCTTAATTATACAGGTATAGAATTTTATTCTTTCTTATGCCCACTGAATCGAGAAGCATCATTGATTTATCTACCACTGAGTCACTCTTTGCAATACTTGGACCACAATATCACAAGCTTCCTAAAAAATCCTAATAAGGATGCAATTTTCCAGAAATTAAGTTAGTATTCTCTTGGAAAACAAACAATTTTTGTGATACTGATCTTTAAGACTTATTATAGCATAGATATGAGAATTAGGCAACTATTTCACCCCTTGCAGGAGAATTATCCTCAGCAGTAGAACAATCCATTGTGACTATTTCACCTTTCCTTTTTTCACTCCAAAGCAGCCAAGATTGGCATTGTTTGTGCTGAAAGGTGAACACCCAAGCCATAGAGCTGAGGTGGCCAGAAAAGAGGAGTCTTCCAAATGTAGGAGTAAAAGGGGATGTGAAATAAAATGGTATTTCCAAATCAAGCTGAAATCATATAGGTAATTAAATACCTATATGTACATAATTAGTAATATCTGGTTATCTAAATAGCATCCATCCACTTGGGTATTAATCAGTTCACCTGAGCTTTTATATGCAAAGGGAAATGGAAAACAAAAAGCTTTAACATCTCCTAATAATATTTGCAAACCTCATCCCAACACATCAGGAATATAAAGTTAATTCAGAGGTATTTAAAATTTGTATTCACTTTAATCACTTTATATCAGTTCATATTATTTGTTGTTTTATTGCCTAAAGTTGAATGTGTCACTTGTGTACTATTTACAGTCACCAGAAACTTGTCATGTTTAGAAATATTAAAGTGTCCCAGAGCACATCTCTAATTCAATATTCTTTCTGATACTCATGAATGATTAATGGCAGGCCCCCAGCCACTTACTGCTGCATTGTAGATTCCTGAAAGAAAAAGAGGTTATGTTTTCCTGATTTACAAGATCAAGTTCCATGTGGCAATCAAACTTTGATCTAAGAAATGGTCATTTTCTGGAGACAGGCCTGCTTTATACCTGATCTGTGGCCTGACCGGGCAGTAAAATCATTCAAAACAACCCCCAAAACCAAAAAATCCATGACGGTCCCACCAAACAAAAGCAGAAACTAAGCTGAATGCTGTTAACAGGTGTGTTTTACACTGCCAGTATACAACAGCTTTGACATACCAAAGTGAGGAAAAATGCTGAAAAATATGAGGGAAGCTTCGATAAAAGGGCATCAGCTGGACACCAAGGAAAGACACCCAGATTGAAATACTGTGTATCCTGTGCAGATTTTGACACCTCATTTCATCTGTTCCTTATCCTCCCTTTGGGAGGGACAGCTGGTATGGCCTTAAGGTTTCCTCATCACTTGTACTGCTCTCATTTCCTGAGTCCTGCTGACAAAATATGGGCTTCCTCAGCGAGATTTCCAGCGTGATACAGAAATGGCTCTGTCAAATGTCACAGATAAAATGCTCTCTTGCCATTTCCCAGCACAGCACAAACATGGAAACACTGTGCCTGGCACACATCTTCCCAGACATCGATATCTATCTTCCTTGCACTTCTATATGCTCATTTGTAAGCTGCTGGGCAGCATGGTGAAGAAGGCAGCAGGGTCCTCTGGACTCTGAATCACAACTTAGAGTGTTCTTCAAAGGAATAGCCCTTTGTATTCCTGCTCTTGGACTCAGGTAAGACATTTGTACCCTTTCTGTCATCCCTTGCTGCAAAATGTATCAAAGCAAGGCTGTCCTATAGAGGGGATGAATAAAAAAGGGCTCATAGGATGGGAATACTGAGATGTGCACACAGAATAATTCAGTTCCACAGAATGACCAAATGGCCTGCATTGGAAGGGACCTCAAAGCTCATCCAGTGCCACCCCTGCCATGGCAGGGACACCTCCCACTGTCCCAGGCTGCTCCCAGCCCCAGTGTCCAGCCTGGCCTTGGGCACTGCCAGGGATCCAGGGGCAGCCACAGCTGCTCTGGGCACCCTGTGCCAGGGCCTGCCCACCCTCCCAGGGAACAATTCCTAATTCCCAATATCCCATCCAGCCCTGCCCTCTGGCACTGGGAGCCATTCCCTGTGTCCTGTCCCTGCAGCCCTTGGCAATTGTCTCTCCAACTTCACTTTAGAAGGGAATGTCATAACTTCACTTCAGAAAAAAGAAAGTGAAAGGTTTGGTGCATTTTATGCTTACAGAGAGACTCCAGAAATCTTACTAAATTATAGCATTGTGGGAACCTTTCAAACTACTGAGTGTCCAAACAGTAAGAACACTTCAAAAATAGCAGCTTTACAAATAGTTTGACACTGAGCCTAATTCCTTTCATGCCTTTAAGGTTATCTTCAAGTACCCTAAAACGTTCCTGGTTACTTTTCTTGAGCTTGCAATAAATGGGAGAGAAAGGACACTTAGATACTGACTTCCTAACACTTTCCCTCTGTAAGTGCATCACTGAGCATAAATTTATGCTCTTTCTATTCAGAAGTTTGCTCAGCTGATGAAAAGGAGTTACTTTTTATGGACATCCTTAAATGTGTGAAAAAATAACTTTCCATTTGCTGAATCCAAAGGTACCACCACTGTTAAGAGCCTTAGGGAGTTTATGCCTGGAGGGCAAACATCCTCCAACCAAGAAGATTTTAGAGAGCAATATGCATTTGACTGCAATCTATTTACAAAACAAATATTTCTGAACTCAAACTTTTCATTTTGCTGTAATCTGGAAAACCCACAAAATATGGCAGATTTTTTTCTGTTTTGGGTTTGGGTTGGTTTTCTTGTGTTGGGATTTTTGGGGTTTTTTTGTTAAATTCTGGTACTTTCCATGCTCCACAAGTCCAAGCATAAGCTGACATTGGTTATGACAGCATGGTAAGCAATGTGTTTTACTGACAGAGTACTTCACTTACTAAGTGAAAGGAGTTTACTTTTTCATTTATGGCATTTTGAAATTATCTGGTAAATTACTGATTTAAAAATTAGAGTGAACAAAGCTGGGGAACCACCTAGGGCTGACAGGAAATTCCCAACAACACAGTGGAAGAAGCCCACTCCTTGTAAGGTGACCCCAAACATACTTCCTACATTCCACACATTTTTATCCCCATCCCCTTAACAAGGTGCAGCAGGTAAGTATAGAATTATAATTCTACAAGCAGTCCTGTTGTTTTTAAGCCTGAAAAGTATTTAATCAAATCTAATTTAAATAATATTAGATATGTGTGGTAGCAAATTCCAAAAATTAATCTCCTCTCAAGATCCATTTTGCTGAGGAAGTGGCTTAAAGGTGTCAGATTACAAAATGCTTTGCTAAAGCATTTGAAAATCTTCTTTTAATTTAGATGCCTATTTATTCCACTGCCCTGGTTTTGATCTAGGCTAGAATTGTCACACAAATACAATAAAATCTGCACTTCATCTTGTTATGATCAGGGAATGTGTGTGTAAGAGAGACACAGGGAGAATGGTCTTGATCCCCTTAGGCTAAAGTACATTCCCTAACATTTATTAGGCCTTTATAATGTACTTTGCTGGATTTATTATCTCCACCTCCATCTACTTCTGCCTGAAGAGAACAGTCCTAAAATTGCCCTTAAAAGAAGACAATCATGATTCTTAAAATAGAGCATCCTTTCACAGCAAATCAAAAGTGGAGAACAATAGCGAGGGGGCTGTCTTCCCAACCTTGCTGTGTGAAGTTTTCCTGCTGGAAGTTTTAAATGAAATAAAAATCAGCCTTTACAATGAGCCTTTACAGATAATAGCATTGGGCAAGGACTTTGTTGGGTTGCCTCTTTTTAACTTGCCTCTTACCAGGCTAAATGAAGAAATAGCCTGGTTGAGGGAGAACTAACTTTATCCAGGTTACAAGCAGAGAACCACATGTAACAATCAGCAGAAGAAGGCAGTGGCACAGAGCCTGAATTATTTCCCCAGCTCTCCATGTGGTCTCCTCTGCAGTGAACACGTCCCTTTCTTGCACCCCTGGGTAACCCAGATGACTCACAGGGGAAAGGAGCCTGGGTCACTTGGAAACTTACTTATTGTCACCTCTGCTTTCTGCCCTCCAAGGCTCCTCAGGGTTTAGCTGAAGATTCTCAATTTCAGTGTCTTGGTTTGACAAGACAGGAGTCTGTTAAGGAAGGCAAGAGCCTTCTGTGAAATGGAAAAGGTAAACCCCCTCCCTCCGAATTACCACAATTTTGAAATTAAAAGGCTCTCAGGCAAAGATCTGGGAATAGGAATAACAGTTCTTTACTAGGAAAAANCAGCAATGAAGCCATGAACAAATGTTGCGAGACTCACTGAAGGAAGAAAAAATAACACTGATCACATGGAGGGTCCAGTATTTACATGTCTAGGATTGTCAGTCTAACAATAGTTCTCCCCTGGAAGTAAGTAAAAAATCTTATTCAAATTAATTTGGGGCTGCTTTGTTTTTGATTTTTGGGGGTTTTTTTCAGATCAGTAAGAATGTAATTCATAGGAAATAATGGATTTTTAGAGGTTCATTCTATGTTCACTCTCTCTAGTGTTGAAAGAAATAAAGTAAATAAGTTTCTGCTCTTGGAAATACTAGACTTCAATTGGTTTGCCCTGAAGCTTCTCAAAACTTACAAGTGTATTCTGTAAAATGTCTCAGATTAATTCTCCTCTTGCTGACATGGTATCAGTCAGAAAGACTTATGCTGAAATCAGTGGGCCAGTATCCTATTACTGTCATCCCATTTCCACATTATTCTCTTCATTTGATTTATCTTGAATGCGTGTGATAGAAAATTTGACTAAAAGATTAGTTTTGTTCCTTTCCTGCCCTTTCCTCATGTGCAGCCACCCAAAAAGTGTTTGCCAGCTCCCTGCAGGAAAGTTGTACACAGTCCAAAATCTAAGGGCAGGTAAAGATTCTGGTTTTAGCCAGGAAATCTGCATTTCCGCATCCCAGTGCATTGGGTAGGTCATGGTGTCCTACATTATCTCAAGTTTCTGTTTGCAGTGCCCAGACAATTCTTACAGTTTGTTGGACCTGGGAATAGTCTCCAGAAACAGCATATTTGGAGTGCAGAAACACTAAAGAACTTCCTATAACACCCAATTTTCAGCTTATTGCTCTCACATTATCACGCCACATATCTCATCATTATCAAGTACATCTTCAAATTAGTTTGAAAACCTCCACTTGTAGGTTATCTCTGGCCCTGCCTCTTCTAACAGAGGAGCTTCCTTTGGAATTCCAGCTTAGATTTATTCATGGCCAGTGTAAACACACAGCCTTATCTGTGCCTTAGGCAGCTCCTTCAATGCTGCTCATCCCTCCTGCAGCCAGAAGATGGATTTACACACGATGTCATAGAGCATCATCTTTGGATTTACAAAAATAAGCAAAGGTCCCTAAGTATCAGGGAAGTGGAGAGGCCACGACTGTCTCAGCATCTTCACTGGCCAGAGCTCATCAGATAAATCAGATGCTCAACTGCTATTAAAGCTGGCTTGAAATTGGCAATTGCTTAAATTTAGCAAAATGATTCAGATTTTGTGAACTGACCTTTGGAAGTGAAGCCTGCTCCTCTTTCTCTGAGTGAGCAGCCAAGAGTCAACACAGAACGAGAGGGAGGGCACAGTGAGGCCAGGAGGTGAGCAGAGGTGTCCCAGGCACAGCAGTGGCCACACAAAATAAATACCTTCACCTAAGGCATGCTCCAGCTCCTGCAGTAAAACAACAGAGAGGCTGCAGCACCCTGGAGGAGGAACATTATTCAGGAATTCTGGTGCATTTTTAGGCAGAAGTACATTTGGGAGGAGTATCTGCCATGGAGCCTTGACTAGCATATTGAAAGCATATGAGAGTTCTCTAGAGAGCTTTGAGAGATCTGCTCAGTGAGGCTAAATGACGTCTGGAGCCCCCACAAGCTGGTTCCTCGTGATTCCAATGCTGGCAAACTGTTCCCCCTAGAATTAGCTGCAGAAGCTCCAGAATTTACAGTCATTTTCCTTCCAGGCTACAGATAAGTTGAAAATCTGAGAACTCTTTTCTTCTCTCAAGATTTCTCCTCAGAAATTCAAATGTCTTCGTAGAGGGTGAGGCTAACAGCAGGATGGGAGCTGTACTTGTATGTGACATTCCTGGGGACAAATTCAGAGACAGGTGAGGAAAACAATGGAAAGTGGGATTCAGACATCTAGGGGATTGGTGTAATGACAGTAATCTTGGCTGTGTACAGAAGCCAATATAAATGTAATCACTGATTCCAAAGGTCATGGCTTTTATCCAATGTCTGTGCCCCAACTAATTCCCAGATAAACCCACAGAGGGAATCAAATGCTTCATAAACACCCCAACCTGTCTCAGAACAGGAAAATCCTCTGGAAGAAGCATGTTCTGGTGCACAGTGACAGATGTGGCAGAGGACTCTTTTGTTAGCACAGGAAATTTCTAGAGCTTTACTACTTCCCTTCTCTCCAGCTCCTATCTTTGGGTTCAATATAATGACCAAATTTGCATCCAAACAAGTTTGCATATTCTTAAATTTTCCATTCTGTCTTCAGTGCTACCGTATTCCACTGAGGTCTCATCGTGCACTGTGACACATTTATTACCAGATGATAATTGAAAAATAGAAGAAATGGCTTGGAGAGTAAATGGAAGAGAGGCAGATAATTTTAGGATTCAATTTTCTCTGCATTTTTTACTGGTAGGCATAGCATAATACTGCAATAGAATCCAATCAGAAGTTCTCTTCTGCACTTGTCACATTTCAGTGAGCTAACAGTGGCATGTCAAAACAGCTACAAATCTGGAAGACTTGTTTTTGCTAGAATTAACAATAGGACAACCAAAACTGTGAAGAACAAATATAAAGAGAAAGCAAAAAACTAATTGTTAAACGAGTAAAGGATTTCAATTATGCTTATTGCCACCTTAATTTGCTTTTCTTCCTGTGTAGCAAAACCCTCAATATCATGTTATACACAATTAATTCAACTGCTGTAATGAAATTAAATAGATTTCTATAATTTGTATGTTGGGAGAAAGCAGTAGCATTAATATTGCCTGTCATTTGGCAAACAGATAATAAAGCCCAAATCTAGTTCAGAAAACTCAATAAAGTCTTTACAGGGTAACAATTTACTAAGCAAGTGACGGGGTGAACTCAGTGAGCAGGGTACAAGCAAGCAGAAAGCCCCAGTGTGTGTGAGGGGTTTTCTTATCATTCCCCAAAGACAGAAGGAAAGAAAATCCACTTGCTTGTTTCTTTTACAGTGAATTTCTCAGCAGACTTAAATTCACAGCCTCTTTATTAATATTTTGAGGGGAGTTGCCCTTGGCTTTGCATGCTGTACCAGAGGGGTCTGTGCAGCCCTGGAGAGCAGGAAACTGAGTCAGGATTTACCTGGGCAAGCCTGGCTGCTCTGGGAGCTGAAGGGCACCTGGGAAAAGTCACACAGGGTGCAGAGACTCTGCACCATGGAACATAACTGTGGGGTGGGAGCCTAAATGTTCCTCTCCCTTCTCTGCTCTGGTCTCAACACATCCTTCCCTTGCTCCAGCACCCCACATGTGCCACCTCCACCAGCCAAGCCACAGCAAGGGGCTGGGCTTTCAGGACTTCACAAATTTGCAGTTCTTCCAAATTGCAGTAGAGACACTGAAAAATTCCATCCACTGTTGGTGTGAGCCCAGGATGAGCAGAGGGATGGAGCAGCTGTGCTGGGAGGAAAGGCTGGCACAGCTGGGATTGTTCACCTGCACAGGAGAAGCTTTGGGGTGAGCTCAGTGTGGCCTTGCAGGGCCTGAAGGAGCTGCAGGAAAGATGGAGAGAGACAATTGCCAAGGGCTGCAGGGACAGGACACAGGGAATGGCTCCCAGTGCCAGAGGGCAGGGCTGGATGGGATATTGGGGATTAGGAATTGTTCCCTGGGAGGGTGGGCAGGCCCTGGCACAGGGTGCCCAGAGCAGCTGTGGCTGCCCCTGGATCCCTGGCAGTGTCCAAGGCCAGGCTGGACACTGGGGCTGGGAGCAGCCTGGGACAGTGGGAGGTGTCCCTGCCATGGCAGGGGTGGAATCAGGTGATCCTTAAGGTCCCTTCATACCCAGGCCATTCAGTGACTCTGTGATTGCTGATTTGATGTATTTCACTATGTACACCCACTTCATACACAGACTCAAGGTACAGGCACTTTGATCATGGGATGGTGTGGCTTAGAAATGCAAAAATATGATTTCAAGGAAGAAAAGGTCATCATTTAGAAATCCAGCTTGGGCTGCTTGCCAACCATGTCTTATCCCAGGGTTCCCCAGGCTCATCTATTCTTCATTTGCCTTTCCTATAATTCTACCTATGATCTCTCTTGTAAACATTTATGAGCAGACATTTCAGAAGCTTCATATTTTCTTTAACAAATGGCTTATATCATCTTTGTGAAGAGTGCTACATAACGATGCAACATCATACATTAATATTTAAAACTGAATGAAATAACACCTCAACAAGGATAATTTTTTCTCAGTTTGCTAGCTGTCTTAAATTTATTTGTGAAATGAATTAGAACAAGGAAACCACAGAGATAAAGTTTCCTTGCATTTTTATGAATAGACAGCAAATTAATTTTTAGAAGAAATATTTGCATAAATGTCATTTTTTTTCCTTCTGAAAGGGCACCTGTTTCCACAAATTATAATCTGAAGCTCATTAGATGATTAGATGTTCTGGAAATATGATTTATAGGCCAGATCTCCCAATCAAGAGAGAACAACAACACTGCACGAAATATATTCTTGAACAAAATTCTGCAGAATTGTAAAATGCAGAAATTGAATATTCCATAATTGCTGTTACAAGCAGACACCACTTTAAAAGGCAGCACTGCAGAAGCAGTGAGCAGAAATAAAATTCAACAAATGGCATGAAATGCAAATTGAGAAGCAGAAGAGTTTGGAGGTCACATCCTGCATCAGGCCTTTCCTTCCTGGAAAGGGTCTGATGTTTGCAGAGGTGCTGAGAATGCCCACAGTGATGGACATTTATTTTTATATGCAGACCTTCCAGAAATTTCTTTTCACCCTTAACCCATTCCTCTCAACTCTGTATTTTTTTCCCTCTTGAATATTTTTCACACCAATTTTTCTTTTCATTTCCCTTAGGTTCCAGCAGGACCACTAAACCACAATTTACAGTTTCTGAAAACCGAAGGTACTTCCTCCACTCTCACTTAGCTGCTTTGGGATTTGTAACTTATTGCCTCCTTTTTTATTTTCTTACAAAAAGCAACGTGTCCCTTACATGATGGCCTACATAAAACAGTTTTTTATAGACCTGGGGTCAGCATACAGCTTTTTAGAAGGCATTCAAATTTGGCTTGGAAACTGAAGTACTTGTATGCTTCATTTTTAAAAAAGGGAAAAAGCATCAGTCCTCATTTTTAAGAGAAAATTGGCTCAAATCAACAAGCCCAGACTTGGAAGTTCAGAGCTTTTTGCCAGTAAAAATAAAAAAATCTCATCTTGCTTCTTTACTTTTGAAGATCCCTCATAGAAGTTGACAGGGTCTGCATGAATTGGGGACTATCAAAGTCTGTAGGATACTTTCATACTGTTGCTTGTCCTTATATATACACAATAGCACATCCCAGGAGTCTCAGCTATCATCCTGGCCGTGGTACAAACCCTCTGAAGGTACAATCCAGCTGGGTAAAACAAACAAATCACAGAAAGGGACACACAGCGTTGGGACAGTGAAATGGCTTATACAGTATCATGCAAAATCAAGGGAAAAACTGAGCTTGCCTGGATCCCACCTGGTCTAGTGCTCTCTTTAGTGGACAATCCTATCCTCAAACTTTTTCCAACCCCTCTGGATTTACCACAGCTTCACACACAGCTGTAATACACAAGGAGACTGCAACTTGCATGTTCACTGCTTCATGATACAACTGAAAATAGTGTAGGCTCCTTAGCTTAACATCATGTTTAATAAGAGTTACACTTTAATAGGTCTGATATTAAGTGCCAAGTGACAGCAATAAGATGTGACAAATATATTTTGAGCCTGAGAGACAAGACTGTTCTGTATGTCACCTGCATTACTGTTATGCATAAGGATGCAAATAGTTGGTGACATTGGGTAACACATGGGTGATACTTAGTAAAACTGTGTCAAGGTAAATTTGATTAAGTGAGAGTGACACAGCCTGATTTATGGATTCCATTGACATGCTATTTCTTCCCTGGCAGTGGGAATAATATTATTTATTTCTGCTGAATAGAACTTTGCCCACTTACCACATTCTGACTCTTGTATTAAATGGGCTCCATTATAATATTATTTATATGACATCAGTACCTGGAAGGCCCAGTTAGGTCTTCTCTGGGGCATGCATAGTAAAGCACTACTGCCAAGAATCGTTCGTTGCTGAAGTACTCAAGTGAGGCAAAGGGAGGTTAAAACAAATGGATTTTCATGTTCTACAGTCAAAGACACACTGACATCTTCATGCATGATTTCTTCATCTGCTCAAGTAGCTCTGGAAGACTTTTTCATCATGACTGACATGCAAGGTTCAATCTGTCACTGGTCTTGCTCCCTTTATTTTGCCACTGTTTGTATCAGCACTGATTTCTCCCTGCTGCAGCCTCCTGATGTTTCCTTCACACAATGTGTCACAGCCTGGCACTAATGATGCCCCAGCCTGGGAAAAACACAATGGGGCATGTTTCCTTATCACCAAACAAACCTGCTCTCAGATTCTGTTCCACTAAACAATTTTTAATTAGACCAAGCTGTGTTATAATGTATTTTATGTTTATATGTGGGACAGAAATAATTAGTACTGAACAGGATCTTGAAAACAGCTCTAGAAGAATTTCACAGGGTGGGGATTTTGGAGGTCTCTAATCCAGCCTCCTTCTCAAAGCTGGGCCATATTGCTGGACACAGCCCTCGAGGTCCCTCAGCAGGGCCAGCCCAGGGGACAGGCACTGCCCTGGGCCTGCTGCCACCCCAGGGCTCGCACAGCCCAGGTGCCACTGGCCTCTGGCACAGCTGGGTTTGTGTCCAGCCCCTGTCACCAGCACCCCCAGGGCCTTTCCCACCAGCAGCTTTCCAGCCCCTCTGCCCCAGCCCAGTTCCATGGGGTTGGGGTGACCCCAGGGCAGGACCTGGCACCTGTCCCTGTTGTCCCTCAGCCCATGGATCCAGCCTGTCCAGATCCCTCTGCAGAGCCCGTAGAGATGCTGCAGTCTGTCAGTGTTAGCTCATTCCAGGGTGTTAAAATAACACGTGACATCTTGGGCTGGTGCACAACCTCAAGTGAGGAAGAGTTCCCTCACTGCCATGGAGGTTGACAGTACAGAATCAGCCAGAATTTCCAGATGCTCTCTCCATGCAGACCTTGTCCTAAAGAGTGGCAGGCTGAAGGGGAGTAACCCCAGTTTAGCACTCTGAGAGCTCTGCTTGCTCTCACCTAGCAGGAGAGCAGGGGCAGCAATCACTAACAGGAACCCCCAGAACAGAATGACAGGCCTCACGTCCCCGTGACACCCTGCCAGTGGCACACGGAGCAGAGAGGAACAGCAAATCTGTCCCATCACAGCTGCTGAGGACCTCTGACCTTTCAGAAAGAATGGATTTGGCAGGAAAGGCTGGCCACTGCTGGTGCATCAGCTATCAATATATTCTTAATAGAAATGGCTCCACCGGCAGCTGAGCCCACCCTGCCACCACAGAGAGCTGTGCAACACTCCACCAACAAAAACCTGCTGCAAAAAATGTGCTGATACATATTGTAAATAAGAGCTTTAGTGGCAGCTGTCAGATTACCTCTGTTGTAAAGTTGCTCCTTTAAATTTACATCACTGCAATCACAAAAACTGTAATTAAAAGCCAAGTAAATTACTGTTTGCATTTCTAATGCAACAGCAATTTCAAAACAATGTGTCAATACAGAGCAACAAAGAAATTGTCTATTTTCAAAACCAGGGAGAAGAGATTTTGTTCTGTGATACATGTGTGTTTCCCAGCGTGATTTTTCTGTTAATGACACCTCATAGCAAAATAGTCCACTCTACTTACTGATCATGTTAAGCTGTTGCCATGGAAATATGAAGACCCTACTATACTCAGATGTTAACTCTTAAAGCACAGCTTTACACTCCTTTAATATCAATTTTATTTAAAAAGAGAGCTCTTGGCAATGCAGAATTCAGTTCTTTTCCAGCTGTCTAGCACAATGGCTGTGTAAGGAAGACAATGGCAAAGGCTGGTTTCAGGGGTGTTGTAGGAGAGCACAGCCATACAGAAATATCTCCCCCCACATCATTTCCCTATGAATAGGGAATTATGAGAAAAGTGACAAAGAGCTCCACAGACAATGTCAGGAGTACTTAATCAGCCAAGTTCATTAAGGAGGAGAAAAAACTGAGGTATGACTAAATACTGCTACAGCTTTGTCTAGCACCTTATTCCCAGGGGTAAAAGAATGATTATGTTTTCTCCTTCCCCTGAGATCCAGAATTTCTTTTAGAAACAAAAATCAAAGTCATAAGGAAACAACCACTTTAAAACCATGCTCGTATTATCTCTCTCTGGGTTTTCAGTGGGGATTTTCTTTCTTTTGTTTTGGGGTGAGGTTTGTGTATTCTTTGGGCTGGGTTGTGTTGCGTTGAGGGTTTTTTAAAGAAGTTTTTGGTCACCAAGGCATTGAAACAAGAGCAGCTGTAAATGGCTGCCTTGAAGTTGGGGGAATGAAAGACACCCAGGCTGTGATTCCAGCCACATCCCCTCCTGCCATCCTGCTGCCTCCAGAGGTTGTGCAGCTCTGCTCCAGCTGGCTGCTACAGCCAACGGAGATATTTGGTCTCTAGTCAGCATGGCAAAGGATTTTGTACAGCAGCTAAATAAATCCCACAATTCAGACAACTTTTCTATTTAAATGACCAAAAATGGCATGGTCATTTTACTTTTTTCCACAGCTCCTCCTTATTTCCAGGTGAGTATTTCTGAAGAAATAATTCTCATGAATGCAAATGCAACTGAGTTGTGAGGAAAGCCATCCCAAACATCCAGTTCCAGTCAGCTTGAGAACCACCTGACTCTTCAACACCACCTTACAAAGGTACAGCAAATGCACCCTGTTCTAGGTAAGACATCCTGATCTACAGAGGTAATACCATCATTATGAGCAATGCTTCAGCAGGCATTTTCCTAAGCATTGACAACATAAGAATAGTAGCTTTGTATTTCTGGTACCTTTAATCATTTTTAACACCTCTGTTTGCCTGTCGTTCCTCCTTGCCTTACAAAAAGCAAGAATGTACTCATATTGCTTCATTTAAACTTGCACTAACCAAATACCCAGATAATTCTGAAAATGTGCACCAGCTTGGTGATTTATAAGTGAATTACACACCTACTGTATGTAGCAGCTATAAATCAATGCAGTAGTCCTTCTGATGCTCAGATAACTTGTTTTACAATCTTTGTCTTCCTAAAGCTAAAGAAGTTGATTTAGATAGCTCTAAAAGCTTAAATGAAATATAGCCCAGGTAGGTAGCTTCTAATAACATACATCAAATCTTTATACACGATAAGATGACTAAATCTCAAGTCTACACCTTTTTCCTGTGATAAATGCATTGCATTTCTCTTCAGCAGTGGCAGAATGCAGGCCAGGCCTCTTGCTTCCTGCAAAGAAGCTCAAGTGCTTGTGATTTGGTGTTGGATATCTTTAAAAAACAGCAGTGCCTAGTGGGGTTGGCAACTGCACTGTGCCTTCACTATGATTGATGTCATCAATAGCCCAAACACAGCACCGGGGGCCAGGAAGCCTCCTGTGCCCTGTAAACCTGGATTTGTCACTAATTCTCTCTGAAGACAGAGGCAAAGTGATGTGTGTGTCTTTGCAGCCCCCTGAGTGAGATAAGGGTCGATTACCTTGCACAAGTAGGTAGGGGTTTGGTTGACTAAATAATTGTCTCAATAAATGTCAAGTGTCCTTAGAACACATCCCTACTTGGTGTGTATCAGCTGAAGATGACAAGCTTTAAATGCACTCCCTGAAGAGATATCTGAATATATCAGCGGCTGTTGGCCCACTGCAAGCCCAGCTGAAAATCTGGCAACTGCTTTCCTGTTATTTTAATCACATTATTATTATTATTATTATTATTATTATTACTACTACTATTATTATTGCCTGGTTTAATCCTTTGATGTGTTTCAGATATATCCTCCTTCTTCACCCCAAGACACAAGAATGCTCTAGTTTCCATCAAAGGTGAGTGACAGAAGATCAAAAAGGCCAAATTACCTGTGCAGCCATTATGAAGTCTGGCAAATCAGGGGCAGGAACTCAGCTATTTCAAAAATTAGTTCAATTTATCAATCAATTGTTAGATGTCATCCCTTTCCTGGGCTGTCATCCCCTGAAACCATCACAGAAATATTTGATAAATATAGGAGGGCTATCACAGGAAGGATGAGGCTGCAGTTTTAATAAGCATCTTTACATCCAGCTGATACCCAGTGGAGTTAAGGACCCCAGCAATAAAAGGTGGAAGATGCATTTAAGTTTCTCAGCTGCTTTGCAACATCATCAGAACTCATAAATTTGGCTTCTTAAATGTGTCTCCAAAAAAAATTGATTTCTGCACTGCAAGATTTTATGATAACTTAAAAATAAATCCAAATCACCTGGCAGGTCACTAAATAGGCTCTTAAATTTATTTGAAAATCCCATCCCACATGCTTAGACTTTCTTTTAGCATTCATGCCAGCGGTGCCCAGCCCAGCTCTGTGGGGATGACCAGGGCTTTGGCTCCATGTCTGCAATTCTGCTGGCCCCAGGAGGGCTCTGGCCCTGCCCTCTGCCCCGGACAAGTGCCAAAAGTGGGGATGGAGCTGGACAGAGGCACGCACTCCTCCAGCTGCAGCCTCTGGGGACTCTGCAGCCCACGGGACACGCACAGGGATAAGAAGGGGTGATGATATTAAGGCTACTTCCCAATGAAATCTGTGTCACTTTTACTCAAAAGATTCTAGAAAAAGCAGAAGTGCTTAACAAGGGGGAAAATTTAAGACCTAAATGAAAAAAAAATTGGAGGCCTAGTCATTAAAACGTGTGTTCATTAAACTGTGGTGTCTTTAAAATGTCACTGAAACAATAGGATCCCAAATGATAACTGTAATATTTGGTTTTGTCTAGGAGAGGTAATACAGAAATAAGGATTTCTCAGACTCCTGCATTATCTCACAAAAAGGGCTATTTATTGCAGAGGATCATCTAACATTTTGGTAGAAGTCATTGAAAATTCAGTTTATTTGAACAAGAAGAGAACATAAATCCTTTTAAATATATTTAATTAACAAAAAAATACCCTAGCCCAAAATCTCATTTTGAAAATAAACCCTGCAGCAACTCTAGCATACAAATCAATTACCACATATATTCCTTAAGAGTTAGTCTAGATGCCAAGTGAAAATCAATGTGATTATTTGACTTTACTATAGGACAGCACCAGCTTTATGAAAGTTCAACTGAAATTTTGGTATTATTTGTACTTTCAGAGTCAAAAGAGATAAACCAAACATATTTGAATAGGATCCCATTATCAAGGAGTTAAATACAACTCAATGTAAATAAGTGAAATTAAAGATACATAGTCACCTAATCCCAGAATAATGCAAGTGGGAAAGGACAGGACCTCAGTTTAGCGCAAAAGAAAGCTCTCTGCTTTATTTTCTCCCTGCATTGCAGAAAAATGAACAAAATATATATGGGAAAGTGTGAGAATTTCTCAGAATGAATAGATAACATGCTTCCAAATTGCACCTTCTCATGTACAGCTCTCACTCAGCCTGTGTATGTTTTGAGGTGTGCCAAGGTCCTTTGGGTCAATATTTTCAGAAGCAGAAGATACAGGCGGTACAATGATATAAGGACAAGACTCTGCACAATCTTGGAGTCTAAAGGTACCTTCAATGAGAAGTAAAAACATTTTCATTTGCATTTTCAGGTCTCTCAAGTTGGAGGCCTGGAGAGATACTTAGGATATTTTCTTTTAGAAAGAAGGTGTAGAATATACTTCCAAGGCATATTAAAATTGGGGATTTTATGGAAAGGATATAATTAAGCTCACTAGCAGTAAGATAATGTGGATTGAGAGGCAGATGGGTGCATATATCTGCAGGATTTTCCAACAAAGAAAAATATATTCCGAGAGAAATGCAAGTGACTGATGCAGACATGCCTTTATCCTCACCTGCACTTATCAGCTGCCAACATTTCAAATTGCACTGCTCTTACTCGAGTGAAACTTCGCCTCCTCCTACACTGACTGGAGTTTATCTGCAGCACCAAGGCACAATGGGTCTGCTTGAAAGATGCAGATCCTCCATTAACATTTCTTAATTCTGTTGGATTTAAGTCAAACCCTCCGGGTGAGCACCTGTTTTTAACAGCTCATCAAGGATGAAGCAACACCCCTGTAGCATCAGCAGGCTGATACATGAACTGTGCAAGAGGCTGATACTGTGGCAGGGTGTTAAGCAAAAAAGGACGAATTTCCGAGCGGCTTTTCGGGAGAATTGACCAAGACAGGCACCTCGTGAATGGAGGGGAAATGTGCTCTGCAGTGAAAGCGAAATTAGCTGGGGAAGTGCCTGGGCAGCCTCGCCTGCAGCGGGGGATGCACTCCCAAGCCTCTGCCATTAAACACCCCTGTGGGGCAGGGGAGCGAGGAACAGCCAGGAACCAGCCCCCCGTGGCCTGAACTGCACTTTGCTGGGAGTCTGCTTTTAGATTTTCATCCTGTGATTATTGAGAGGAAGCCTGAGAAGGCAGACCTCTTCTTAAAAACCTCCCCATTCCTGCCATGTCCGGGCTGCAGCCTGCGGGCAGGTGCCCAGGGGGCGGAAAGACAGAAGCGCTGGTCCTGCCCCAAAGAGAGGAGTTCCCAGGAAAGGAATCGGGGCTGTCTGTCTCTTGGAGCAGAGAAAACTGCTTGAATATGTAGCTTGGGCTCAGGGATTTTAGCCATTGTACGCAGAGCTTCCGAAACGCAGCCGGGCTTGTTCCCTCAGCATTGCCTCATGTCCCTGGCGTCTGGAAAATGCAAATCCAGCAATGTTCCTCTTTGGCACTGGCCTCCAGGCTGTCAGCTTAAGTGTGCCTGAGGTAAATTTCCAAGAGCTGATATCACATTCCAGCGAGCAATACCTCTGCTGTGGAGTTGCTTCGTTGTTTTCAAATCACTTTGACACACTGGATAAAAGAATTTCCATAATTATAAATCAAAATACAATGGATTGCACTGGGAGCTGCTTTAATCCAGGCATACAGCCTTTTGTCTGCTTGCTCTCTCCAGCACACCAGCTACAACTGTATAACACGAACTGAGCACAGCAGTGCAGCACAGGAGAGCAGCAAAACTGTCTCAAACAACACATATAATTGTCTACTTTGTATGGCAGACCAGTAATGGGTACAATGGCCCATCTTATTCCCTCCTTTTAACTTGGGCAAGAACAGTATCGGCAGAGTGAACCGACACTTGCCTTGCATTTGCCTCTTTGCCCTGTTAATTTGATTGATGTAATGCATCCTTCTCTTTCCTTCTGTTGCTGAAAAATATTGCAAGAATATGTCAAGGCTAATGCACTCTCAGTCAATCAGAGCAGATTTCTGCATATAACTTCCCTGACAATGCCTTGTTTGCCCTCTCTGCAAACTTGCAGTGTTGGAAATGTGGGCACAGGCAAATTAAAGTTTAATTATTCACTCGATCTATTAGGATGGAATTCAGGTTAGTGCACAAGGCTGCCTGTGCCATTTCAGCACATCGCAAGGGAGGCTGCAGAGGCAGAAGTGGGTTTGGCCAGATAAAACTACCCTGTCCAGAGATTTCTTCACAACAGAAACCACAATTTCTCTGCCTTCATTTCCAGTGGCTAAAGACCATTTATCTACTGCAGATGATCCAGTGCACAAAGTGGGGCCTCACAAGGTCTCTGCCAGAAGCCTCCGTGTCACTCTAACGGTCAGAAGTTCTCACTGCTGGGAATTCAGGCTGCTGACAGAAAATATCTGTCCCTGCATATTCCTCCTTCCTGCCCTCGAGCACATTCTGCTTGTTTCCTCATTCTCTCAGGACAACTTCCATAACCTCTTCCTCACCCCCAAACTTCAGTCAGACTTGATTTCACAATATTTATGAGGATATCCTGATTTCAGCAACAGTAAAAAGCCTTTGGGATTTAGATAAAGACAGAAATGTTTCTTCTCCTGAGGATTCCACCAATCTTTTGGAGACCTCCTCTTTCCTCATGGGTGATTTTTAACCACTCGCTCTGTTATGGCTCTGGACTTCCAGATGGTGCTGCAGAGAGGACTGACTATCAGCCTGCTAAAAATAGTAACATTTCCAAATCCTTCAGCTCTCCAAAATGTAACAGTGGATTGAGCACTGTTTGTATGACCTGGGGCCTGAAGACCATTTTGTTTCATGAGCCTGCAGCTGTTGCATTTCTGTGGAAGTCCATGGAATTACACCAGCACCAAACCAGTGCAATGGAGTGGTGAACTGGGCCCTTAGAGCTGAATTCCACATGGACAAAGTGTAAGAGCAGGAGTGACCATGACAGCTCCTGCCACACCTGTAAGACCATTTGAACAACAACATGTTTTATTTCTCAGACTTTGCCATCTCCCCTCAGATACATTTACCATGAGCTTCCCTAAAACCATGGACCAAAGTGTGTATCAATAAAGCACACAAAAGGTGTTTTAATTAGGGCTGATCAGCAGTAATCTCTAACTGCAGCTTCATGTACTGCAGTGGTTGTGGTAAAAAGGCAAAGGGAAAGGCACTAAAAACAATATTGCAGGTTTCAAATGACTTGTGCTGCAGGTAATATCTCAGGCCATTACAGCTGAAAAAAAAAAAAACATTTTGAAAGGAAATACGATTGACCTTTTATTCTTTGACATGGCTTTTCTGTGATTCTGTATTGTATAAGTATTTTATATGTCACTGGTCTTTCCCAAATCACATCTGTAGATTTTTTGGTTTATTGTGGAGTTTTCCTGTGTGGTTTTATACTCCAGCAATTATTTTGTGGGAAATGATAACATTAAAGCAGAGAACTAAGAACTGGTGTAGGCCTATCTCCAGCAATTCTGCAACAATTCTTGAAGAAGTATCAGGCAGATACCGAACCCAAAGCAACACACAATAGAAGCAATTTCTGATCTCGATCCTCTGACCACACCAGAGTGGCTTTCAAGCTAACAGGCTAAGAAGGAAGGATGTAACATATCCATCTTAGAAATACATGCACACATAAACAAGGAAATACAGGGGGTTTGTGCCCAGTTGGCCTGGCCTTACCTTTGTGAACTTCTGAAAATTGTTAAGGACCCTCTGAAAAATTCCCACTAAACGTTATTTGCTCTCTTGGAGGTTTGACATATTCAGCACACACTGACAGCCAGACTTAATGCCCCTGAAAATTAAGAGTTAAGGGTCTCAAATTGAGCTTTCAGGAAAAAACAATCCTTAACCTGAAACGGGTACTAGAAATTGTACCTGTTGGCCTCCTGGGTTCATCAGACCTCTGAGTGAGGGATGTGAGAATTGCACCAAGGATTCATACACAAGTCTTCAGAACATGCCAGGACATCTCTGCTTGTAAGCAATAAACTCATACAATGTAATTTTAGTGGCACAGCAGGGTGCTAGTATTTCTCCATCCTTTAAAAATAAACAGAAAACAAATATAAAAGTGTGTTGAATAAACATTAAAACAAAGATTAATTTCAGGATTCTCTGAGTTCCTGTCAAAACTGTATTCATATGTGTTCAAACATCATCTGATAAATAACTTAACTGGAAATTATCAACAACAAAAAACAAAAGGAATGGGAAAAATAAAGATACCTGGAAAGATTTCAGCAAAGATCTAACTCTTGGAGTGTTTCCAAGAGGCAGCCTTGATTTTGATTAATATTATAATACAGCCTGCTAAAACAGCACCTCATAAATATCCATGAAGCGGTTTATTAGAGATGGTTGTAAATACTTAAAATCTTGTCTTGCAACCCATCAGATTTCAGGAAAAAAAGGCAGAGAACATCAAAAGGTGAAAATAAGAAGAATTCTTAGAAGATGTTTTCCTCCTCTCAAATATTATAATATATCGGTCCAAAAAACATCCTGGAGAGTGGAAATATTACTGGAAAATATGTGGGTTGCTTTATAAGCACAAATAGCAGAGATTTTGAGAGAGAGACAGACTGCTGGGGGAAAAGAAAACCAGAAAAATATGACATGGGGAATATATGAAAATTACTCTTACTACAGCCTTCTATTTTCTTATTTCAAAACCAAAACAAAATAACTACTTGTAAGAAAATGAACTTGGTATGTATGTAAGGAAAGGGTGGAAACCAGAGAGCTGAAAAAGGAACCAGGGAAATATTGGGGCATAAGCAATTTCCTTCTGCAATCTTTTCATCTTGTAAGTCTGTTTTTACACAGTTGCAGTTGCAGTTGTAGAATAAAACAATTTTAATTTAAGCTCCGTTATATCTGAGGTTTCAATCTCCTGTCCTCCAACTTTTTGCCTTACATCCAGTGTCAATGTGTTCATAGCCAAGGCCATTCCAGGCAGCACTTCTGCTGCTTTCCAGCATTCTCCTTCCCTCAGAACGGATTTTAGCTCGTGAAGCCTCCAAGGCAGAAAACTGAAGTGTTGCATTTAGAGAGCAGCAGGAAGGAGGACAACATTATAAAATGTGGCACTAATGTAGCACCACAGCCACATCATCCTTGCAGGGGAGAAGACACCACTTTTCTGCTGGGTTCTGCATCTCCTGTGGGCAGGATCCCACTGGGGATGCTGGAGATAGAGCTGTCCTGTAGGACAGGAGCCCTGAGCACAGGCTGAGATGTGTCCTGAGGGAATGGTGAGGAACTGGGAGCAGCACAAACCACGAGTGACCACGGACAAGCTCCTGCAGAAGGGGCAGGCTGTGATTGCTATTCCAGCTCAGCTCCTGTCCCAGCTGCTCCCTGTGGACAGGCTGGAGTCACAGTGCACATTCAGGAGAGAGTGGCAGCCCAACAGCTTGCTTTCAATTCCCAGTGCCTTTGCTGTGATGAGAATTTCCCGTGTAACCAGCCCAGGGCTACAAGTCCCCTGTCCTCCTGACTCTGTGGCAGACACCGGTCCCCAGACAGGGCACAGCTCTGCCTGCAGACAGAGATGTGGGAGCAGGAGGTGACAGTGGGGTGAGTTCATCCCCTGAATCCAAACTGGGGCTGCCTGTGCCTCTGGGAAGGAGAGAAACAAAAGAATATTAAAGGAAAATGATAGTGGCCTTACTCTGCCCTCCTCCTCACTTCCCAGCCTAGCAAGTCCCCATGAAACCATTTGTCGTGCGTTGCCAGCTCCCGATGCTGGCAGGGGAGAGCTGCTGTTCTGCAGGAAAGATTGCACAAAGAAGGAGACCTTGGCCTCACAGAGAGAGTTTTGAGCTGGAAACAGTGCCAGTTTGGATCACGGTGCCACAGTTCAGAAGCTGGATGCTGTTTCTTCGCTCTCTGTGCTGTGTTGCATGCTTCCATCTTCCTTCCACTGTGGGAATTAATAGCATTTTGGAAGACATTTTTCTGCTTCATTGGCATTTAGAACATGTTTGTTTCCAACATTTAGCTTCAAAGGCAAAATGCTCAAGGTTATAAGGTAGTCTTCTTCTCTTGCAAAACAAGAATTTTGGTCAGAGATAGGAGGCAGGTGAGTCATGGAAAGCAAAAGGCTAAGTACAAAGAACGGACAACAGGAAGATGAAACAAAAATGGGGGGAAGGAATAGCACACACAACCACAGAAAGAATTTATTCTTTATTTTTCATAAATAATATAAAGTCCAGTAATGTTCTCATTGCTGGATCAACACAGGGGTCAGTGAGGCTTCTGAAAGTGACTTTCTGCTCACTAAATTGCTGAAACCCACGTTAGACACAGCCTTTTTGTGACCAGTGAGCACCAGTGAGGCATAGCATGGTTGGCTGGAACCTATTTTCGTGTGCCTCAACTTCATATATACCTTAGATCCCACTCTAAACTTCATCTCTTCCTTCTCAAACCCTGAGTCTCCAGGCCCAAAGGTGCATCCCTGCCTTCTTGGAAAGCCATTTCTAGGGCAGGGCAGCACCTTGGCAATGCTTTCTCTCACAGTATAAATGATCACAAACTGAGAGAACATTATTTACTTGCTCTCAGGTTCTATGGATACAAATAGATTAATGGACTATTTACAGTACGATTCCCCATATGAAAATAATAAATACCTCTGTAATTAACTAATTAATTACATGTCATAATTACATTGTTTTCTATAAATGGCGCAGTAACCATTTGAGACTGTTGAAATGCATGTTTACTTCCCCCTCCCCTGCTTTTTTTTTTTTTTTTTAATACTACATTTTTTCATCCCGATAAAAATGTAAGTATTTTTCCAACTTGTCAAATTTCAGGCTACTCTATTTCCAGGTGAAGTTTCCTTCAATACTAATAAAAATCCCTCAGGGAGATGAGCAGTAACTGAACACCAGCTAAAGAGAAATGATGCGCTACAAAAATATACTTGCACGGTGTGGATGTGCAAGGAAATCTTATGCTGCTCTCCAGCTTCCACACAAACCTTATTTCCCGTTGAATTGTATGATGCAGCTCTTCTCCCACCCTACTTCCTTCCCCTAGGAGTAATCATTCATTTTCAGCAGTACAGCTATTTTGATTGAGGTATTTTTTTCCCTGCTCCTCACTGAATAAGCTGGTTCACTAACCCTCTGTTAAAAAGAGAAAACAGGTAATTCCTTACCTGGACAGCTGACACACTTCTAAGAGAATATTTGGTATGGAAACACAGCATCAGTTGTCATTTATTACAGAAGGAAACCTAAAGAAAATAAACTCTCAGAAACCATCTTCATCTGAAATTAAAGGATAAAAATTATGGAAATGATAGTCCAAACTCATCTTCATGGGCCCAATCCTACACATGCTACCAAGACCTAATAAGTGCAGTTTCATTGAACCCAAAATATTCTAATATTCAGAGGTGCAACTAGGGCTGGTACAAACTCTATTTTGGCAAGCTCAGAAGTTCTGTGATATTCTGAGCATTTCATTCAAAAATTACTTTGAAGATAATGGGGTTGTAAAGAGTCAACACCTGTAAAATTCCAGCCACTAATTCAACTTTTAAACAAGAAATTGTTAACTAAATTCTTAAAACACTAAATCTTGGCAGTTCTTTCCTGGGAAACAGAAGCCTGTTACAGCCTATTCTTAAGGTCAAGAAATTCGGAGTCTAAGGCAGCAGTCTAGGAAATGGCTCCTAAATCCATGAGTCCCCTTGGGGAAGTGTTCTGCTACCACCTACTTCCCATCTAACTCAGAGATTGCCAATTCAAGCCCTTTCATTCATAAAGCTGTGGTACAATTACATAGAAAATGAGAGAATTTTTCTCCAGCCAGCTCTGTGAGTCAGAAACACCATGCTTTGTAAAAACGTCGTCAAATAACTGATCTGATACAAAGTAGGGATGAACAATTTTAAGGCACACACCACAGAAATGCACTCGTGTCTCAGAAGCTCAGAAGTTTGACCTTGGCTTGAGAGGCTCTGTACTGCAAACCCTCAGCAATCTGGAGATGTTTTGCTTACCTCTGTCTCCTAAAACAGGGGCTGTACACTCCTGAAGGCACTATTCCAGTGCTGCACAGCCAGCTTTGCTTCCCAGTAGTAACAGCATTGCTAGGAGGTTCTCAGACTTTCTATGCTAAAATACCTGGGACTGGGTCAGGTCCATACAGAAATGTCCAACTATAAGCCACTTGGCCATTCCACCTCAAAAAGTTGTCACCATCCAGAAATGTGTCCCATTCACAGCATACACGAGATTGTGGAATATTTATTTAGATATGCCTTAGAATAACAACCCAGGCATGGTCTGCTGGGACAGAAATCAGCTCCTAAATCCACTGTGCTTTGTGTGTGGTTGCACAGGAATTCCAGCCAAGGGCAGGGTGTCAACTTACCTTTGGGTACCTAAATGAGGCCTTGTGAGAATGTCTAAGTATCCAGGATTTGTACAACATTACTCTACCTTTTAGTGAATAAAAAGTTTCTGTGTTTTTATCTTGCTTAAATGAGAAACTTGCACCTTTTAGAACCATGAAAGAGTAGATATTTGCAGGCTGATACAAATTCTCGTATTTAAAATAAATCCACATACAGGAGATTTTGTCTGAAATTCGTGCCAAGTATCTGAATATAAAGAATGTAACATTGTAAGGTTTATTACATAAATGAGAAATCTTAATCATTTTAATCTCTCTGTGCAGTTCTACAGCCTGGCTTTCATAACTTCCTGTAAGTAAATCTAAAACCCAACATCCTTTCCCTTGCTTAATCAAAGGAAATTAAAACTGATCACAACTAGGGAACTGTGCCTTGGAGAACAGAGAAGGGCAAGAACATGTCCTCCCTCGCATTTAGAACAGTTTACTACAAACAGGATTAAAACCTTTTAATCAGGTTTAGATTGGTCCCAAGCTGGTTGGTTCCTTCCATGATGACAATATCTTTAGTGGAAGATCAGGTGAGGAACGTGGCTAAATAGTATAGATCCACAGTAGCTGTGGATCCGGCAAGAGCTGATGCACATGCATGGAATTCAAATTAGAGTTGACATAATAGTTGAAAATACGTCCTCCTTTCTTAATAAACAATATTCAGGGAAAGTTTTGTACATGGCAGATGGTTTCTCAGGATGTGAGGGAAGGTTTCAGAAAAGCATCTTTATTGGGGAATGGAAAAAACTCGTGGCATGGGATGAGTTAACTCGGGCTTTAAGAGCATTGTAATCTACCAGACTGTCAAACAGTGAGAGGGAATTAAGTGACCTGAAAATGGCATAACTAATTGCAGAGTCTTGAAAAAAATAACGGCAACGTGGAGGTTCATGAAATGTGTATGAACTGTATCACATATTCATGCCCTATTACTGTGAATTCTGAAGTGTCTTACTGCTCAAGATAATAGACCTTGATTCAATTCAGTCTGATGTAGGATGAATTTCATGTGCTAATTAGTAAAGCATTTCTTAATGATTAGGAAAAAGTAGATAACATCTGATTGAAAACCTAACTGTCAGAGATAAAACAACGATACAATTCGGGGTGGAAGGAATGCCAGTCAGGCTGAATTCAGGTGTCTTAATTATGATAATTAATGATTGTATTCCCTACATAGATAAACTCAACCAACACGAAAAGCATATTGTAATTAAAGTGCTATTGAAAAGCAACATTTAAAGAAATGCCATTGGTAATAATAATTACTTTTCTCATTTTCCATTTCACATTTGATTGCGTTGGTTCAGTATGGAGCTAAAAAGGAAAGACTTGAGCTACTACATTTCTACTGAAATAACAACTTAGCACTACACAGAAAGAGGGCTTAAAAGACCTTGAACTTTTACCACTGCACATAATCAGTGATTTTTCTCACAAAATGAAAATATACTCTCCATTAACAAATTGCTGCATCATGTTTTCCACCTCCAATATGCCATATTGATGGAATTCTTCCCAGGAAAAAAGCCAAACTACAAGTGGATGTGGTTTTGGAGAGACCAGAAGAAACATCAGCTGGAAGAAAAAGCTTTTTGGGGTTAGATCTGTCCAGGAAAGGTAATCTGTGTCCTAAGAGAGACGAGAATTTTGCTTTTTCTCTTTCAGCTCTTAAGTTGCAGCACTGAGATGAAACTAAAGCTTGCTTGTAATTTCCTTTTGGGTTTTGTTTGGTTCTTTTTTCTGAAGAACCAACACCTTCCCAGAAAAAGCTTGATTTCATTCACAACAATGGTAGAGTTTTTAAAATAAAACCAACAGCCATTCATGTTTTGGGTGCCCTAGGCTTGTTTGTCGCCAGCTCTGTGGAAATAGCTACTTGTCTCCAGGATTCCTGCTGCTCTAAAACACATGGTGCACTCAGACATCCCTGCATAATGCTTATCCTGACCCCATCTTGTAGAAACCCTGGGGAATCTGTACATGACAACAGACCAAAATTATATTTTAGGATAGGTAAGAGGTACATCAACATGATCTTGTCATCTACACCTGCTATACCCCGAGAAATGCTCAGTGACAGGACTTCTCAAAGTAGTGCAAAGTCAGCATATTAAGGGTAATTTAGCCTGATAATAACATGGTAAGTACAGATTAGCTCCCCTGGAAGCCAATCCTGTACTGATTACAATTCTACATAGGAGATAAAACATAAGTTACAAAAAGTTTCACAGCTGCAGAGCAAAGTGACGAAATAGAAGAACAAAGAGGTCAGTGATAATGGGTAAAATCCTGGCCTCAGTAAGGTCAAGAGCAAACTCCCATTGATTTTAATGACGCTTGATATTTCTAATTCATCACCTTTGAAGTGACAAATATACAAATATCAGTCAGTACAGAGAAGTGGCCTGCTAAATCACACCTCCACAAATGGGGGATTTTTGCTGTTTGTAGTCAGCCACCCGAGAAATTTGCCAGCAGGCTTCGAATGTATACTTTGAAGTGACTCAATTCCATTAAAGTGTAACTTGCTCATTTCACATTTTTGAGCTTCTTAAAAAAGCCATCTGTAGTTATTCTTCCAGTCAGAATAACCATTTGCAGTAATGGAAAAATGAATTATCTAGGGAAAGCCTGGAAATGTCACTGTTCTGGGTAAATACTATGTGTTCCTTCCCCCTTCCTCTTCTCTCTCCTGCCCTTTGCCATTCTCATTATTAAACCTTGTTTCAGTGGCTGGATCTCCCCTAGTTTTCACTCTAACCCCGAGCCATGAGAACCCCATGAGCTGATACCACCACCAAGAGTAGCCCAACAGGCAGAGTTTTGACTCTTTGTGTTGATGCTGGCTCTGCATTAACCTGGACGGTTTTAGATAAGAAGGAATCCAAAAGAGCAGTTTATTCTCCAGCATGGAGAGACAGCAGCTTGAAAAGTACCACTTTTTTCTGTCAAAATCTCAGTCCCTCACCACTCAAACTCCCTGTGCTCATTGCCACTGTTCCCCGCAGCACTGTTTCTAACTCACCCTCCCTGTTCTCCCAGCACAATGGATGAAAATTCAATTCCATTAACAGCTAGGCTAGCACTCCTGTCAGCCTCCACCAGGCTGAAGTTCTGCTTAATAAGCACAACCAGAGTGTGAGTCTTTCCTGGAACTAATTGTGCTGTGACTTCAGCACAGGGATTGGGACAGCTTCCAGATGTGAGGAGCTCCAAGCACTCCTTTGCCCTCTGGCCACAAGCCCGAGCTGTGACAAACGAGTGGCACACTGTGGTGTGGGACAGGCTGGCACCACGCTGCTCACCTGCTGTTCTGAGCCACCTGGCACAAGGACTCCACAGGACCATGCTCTTGTCATGGGTCGGGTGTGCTTCTCACTGCCCCAAATCTTTCTAGAATTTGTCACTGGAGTGGTCAAAACCAAACCAAACCAAACCCACACACAAGTTAAAAGCAACTCATCTCAGAGAAATCTTCTTTCTATAGGTTTTTTTTACTTGCTTCTTTAGTTCAGTCATTTCTTTCTTCATATTTTTATTTTTTTTTTAATGTGATTTTTTGGTGTTTTTTTTTGTTTGGTTGGTTTTTTTTTCCTCAAGATTCATTTGTGAGAAGAGTTATACAAAGATTTAAATGAAGACAATTAAGGGCAAACTAAAGTTACTCACAGCACCATGGGACCAGGTTGTGAACTCTCAAATCAGGCACTTTTAACCATGACCTGAGGGCACAGCATTGTCCCAGCTGCTTTCACTGCAGGGAACACCTTCCCTCACCTCTGTTTTAAGGAGGCTAATGTGACCCCTTTTATATTTAGCATAAATATAACAAAAGTTATACATGAGAACACTGCACAGCTCATAGCAAAGGGACAGACAAGGAAACATTTCCTACAGAGAAAGATTCCTTTTCACTTTTAACTCCGTGCCAGTGAAACAATCTTTCCCCTTCTCTCTAAGCAGGCTGCTGTTGCCACACGTTGATGCTTGCTGAGGTTATTAACATTCCTTGTTTGCAGCCTGAATCCCATTTGTGTGGTACAAACTATGGCAAGCCTATTTCCTAATGTAATGGTTACCAATTAAATATCACCCAAGACTCAACATTTAATCAACCCCTGCCTTTTTTTCCATAAATCCGATAAAATAATTTAAGTTCATCAATGATTTGCATTTTAGAAGTGCTTCAGTGCCTGCAAAAGCACAAACGCCAATCTTATTGTTCACACATGCTTCCAAGGTTCAAAACAATTGAAGAGACAATTAATCATGCTGGATGCATTTAAAAAAATAAAGAAAAGAAAAAGAAAAAAAGAAACTAGAGGATGCTTTGCAGGTTATTATCTTGATTTACAGATTTAGTGTGCTCTGTCTTTGAAAGTGGAGTGTCCTCTGCCCTTTTCCTCTACCCTTGTCCAAGGTGAATCATTTTGAGAAGCGAGCAGATTCAAGGACAGGAAAGAACCTCTGAGCTCTGGTACTCTGGTATGCAATTCAGACTACCTCTGCATATCCCTTCTTTCCTGTTATGATATGAAAATTGAGCCAAATCTCTTGAATTGTTTGATTTGGAATCCAGAAGTGGTTGTGATATGCGTGAGTTACAGGCACTGAGTGATGCCAGGGTGCACACCCCTTCTGAGAGGGGGATTGGGGCACGGTGCTGTGCAGTGCTTTGCTCTCCCCATGCTCACTGCACCTTTTGAAACCCCGCAGCTGATCAGATTTTAACTCTCAGCTGTGCTGCTCAGAGCCTGCTGCTGATAACACCAAAGCTGTGGGCTCGATCCCGGCGTGGGCCATTCACTCAAGAGTTGGACCCGCTGATCCTTGTGAGCCCCTTCCAACTCGGGATATTCTGGCATCCTGTAATTCTGTGAAGCTGGTCCCCTTCAAAGCCATCAGCTCCACTTCCATTTCAGCACCCATTTCCCGTGCTGCCTGTCCTGGAGCATCACCCCTCACACCCCTGCCAGCACCCCCGGCACGGCTGTGACCAGAGCAGCTCCGTGCCTGGCGTGGCTCATCCCCAGCCCTGCAGCAGCAGTGAAATCACTGCTCAGAGCTCCATCAGGCCCATGTCTGTGCTCCCATCTGCTGCTGTGGCAGCTGAAGTCCAGGCTCTTTCAGAGGGGGCCACAGAGGTGGCTTGTCACATCCAGGAGGGTGCCACGGTAACAGCCTGGGGACACGGAGCCTGTCCAGCACCCACACGGTCACACACACACACTCAGGGCCTCGCAGAGGGTCAGCAAGGACAGCTCTGTGCCACCCTCAGGACACCTTGGTCAGCAAGGACAGCTCTGTGCCACCCTCAGGACACCTTGGTCAGCAAGGACAGCTCTGTCCCACCCTCAGGACACCTTGGTCAGCAAGGACAGCTCTGTCCCACCCTTCAGGCACACTTTGGTCAGCAAGGACAGCTCAGACAGCTCTGTGCCACCCTCAGGACACCTTGGTCAGCAAGGACAGCTCTGTGCCACCCTCAGGACACCTTAATCAGCAAGGACAGCTCTGTGCCACCCTCAGGACACCTCAGTGTTCTGCTGAAGGTCACACTCCAGTGCAGTTTGTCCCCGGTGTGGCAGAGATGCTGGGTGATTTTACACTGAGGAGTAGCAGCCTGCTGTACCACTGGTTTGGGCTGAGTGCCCTCCCTGAACATGATCTTACTGACAGGTTTCTTCAGGAGCCCCAGGAACCTGCCTACACAAAGACAGACTTTGTTACACCTCAGTGTTAAAAGATAACTTGTGTATTTAGGAAATGCATGCATTCGTTGAAAGTCATTCTAGTCAGAGTGGAGAACTGACTGAAATGAATTTATACACCTAGCAAACCTTTTTAACAAAGTCCATACTTCTGAGAATAGGAAATAATGATATTTCTTTTGCGTATTTCACTCTAATAATAAAAGAGTCACAGACCCTCTAAATAGAAATCAAAGATATATAGGCATGAACTTCAAAAATAACTAAGCCTGAAAGGATTATAGCATGCATGCTCCTAAGGAGATGTTCTCTACTTAAAATATCTTATTTTCTGAGGCAAATATTAGATTAGTTACTGGCTGGTACACGAGGAAAATGCAGAATGGAATAACAGTGATAAACTTTATGTCATTTCTGAGATGAGATCTTCATTGTAACAAAGAACTTGTTTTCAGCTAATCATGGAAGAATGTTTGGTATATGCTGGAAGACATATCTGAGCAGCCTTTGGGATCCTAGCGTGGAAAAACCCCAAGGGTTAAAAATTCAAAACTAAAGCCTGGTCATTTCTGTTTCTAGATTACTGGCATGAATGTCTCAAAGATGCTGAATTCAATTGCTCAGTCTTATCGAGATGATATTTAGAATGTCAAAAGATGCACTCAGAAAGATAACGAGGACTTAACAAGCACTATCAATCACCTCCTAACAGCTGAAAGCCCAGCTGATATCACAAGGTTATGCAGGAGGAGCTAATGAAGATATGGATCTCATTTGGCTCGCAGAGCTATTTCCTTTTCTTTTATTAATTTAACACAAGGCTTTACTTCCAAAAATTTTTTGCGTACAAACTTAAATAAGATCCTGGTCTGCACGATACCTCTTCAAAAATCCTGTCATTTGAAATTGTGCAGGAATTGAATGACCAGGATTTCTCTGATCCCCAGAGTCTGCCCTGCAGCTTTGGACGGNCCCCTGCCGCTTTGGACGGTGATTTTCCTCTTTTTTTTTTTTTTTTTTTAACATTACAATCTTACTTGCTATAGAACTGTTTTCAACTACTATGTTTTATAATTAAAAAATGTGTTTATGTACCCCAGTCCTCCCACTAAGGCTGTGATAATGGAACAGAGGCGTTGAAAATGGTCCATCCACTCCTTCAATTGCCGGGAATGGGAGAGCAGGGCTGAGCAGCACAGCGAGAGGGATATTGCTTTGGTGCTCCTGTTTGCAGTCTGGGGCCCTGATCCTGCAGACATTTAGGCAGTTGAGCAATTTTACACAAGTGAATAATCTGATTTAGTTCAAAGGGAGTACTCACATATGTTAAATGTCTCACCTGCTGTGCTGGTTTAACCCCAGCAGGCAGTTAAATACCACAGTCACACCATCCCCTGCCGTGGGATGGGAGCAGAGCAGGGAAACAAAGGTGGGGATTGGGGGCTGAGACAAGAACAGTTTCATAATTGAAATAAAATAAAAATAATCATCCTTACTGTAAAATATAATAATAATAATATTTTTAATGGAAAGAGAGACAACAGAAAAATAATATCAAAAGAGAAATAAAATCCGAGAAAGACAAATTATTGACAATAGAGTTGCTCACCACCCCCTGACTGATGGTCTGGAATATCCCTGGGGCCAGTTCAGATCAGCTGTCTTGGCTTTGATCCCTCCTGGCTCCTTGTGCCCCTCCTGGCCAGCAGGCTTCAGGAAACTGAGGAGTCCTTGACCACTCAGCAACTCCCAAGCCATCAGAGTGTTATCAACATTATTCTCTTTCTAAACCAGCACCACAGCACTGGGGCAGATACTAGGAAGAAAATTAACCCTATCCCAACCAAAACCAAGACACCTTCCTACTTGTTCCTAACCTGGAGACCGGACTGCACCCAGGCTGTGGCTTCCCATGTAGGGAACTTCACTGGATGAAACCCTGTGTTTCTAATTTTCTCTTAATGGTTTCCAAAGGAACAGTATCACAGTCCCTGATCTACTTTTATGAAATACAAAACAAGAGTTTGCATTACTAGAGTGCACATGAAGCTTAATTGGAAAGGGTATCTGGGCTTCAACCAGGAAAAAAAACACCAGGGCTCAAAAGTAAAATAAAATTGTTAGGATATAGCAAAATATTTTCTGTTATGTGGTGCATACATTCTGCTCATACGGACTTTGGCCACACCTAAAGGTGATGTAAAAGTGGGATGTCATCAAAAAATGACTCTGAATACATAAGTTTAAACAGCAAAAGCTCTCCCTGTTACTTACTACACTTGAATTTAACCATCACAGAACTGTGATTCCATGTGAATTTCCACAGCAAAATTCCATAAGCTGTCCCCTCCTGGCAGGAGTTGTGCAGAGCCACAAGGTCCCCCCTGAGCCTCCTTTTCTCCAGGCTGAGCCCCTTTCCAGCTCCCTCAGCCCCTCCTGGGGCTCCAGCCCCTTCCCAGCCCCGTTCCCTTCGGGAGCAGGGCCCACAGAGCCCTGGCACAGACATTTCCCGAGGGCTGGAACTCTGCAGGACATGAGGGATGTGCAAAGGCAGAGATGGACATTCAGTCCCAGCTGAGGAGATCACCACCAAAGCAGGGTGGGAGCATCTGCTGGTGCCCTTTATTAACAGACACACCCACACATCCCCTTTGAATAATTCACTGGAAGGAAACAGACCAGCTGAGCCAAAGTCACATTTTATACTGTAGAGAGGGCACTAAGAATCTGGCCTTCAATATTATACAAACAGCTTTCCCAATATATTTGTGGAAGTTATTTTTGCCCAAATAGAGAGTTTTGTGTCTGTGGAATGTTGAGACTGAAGGCTTTCTCCTCACTTCTGCTGTCAGCAGCATGTCAGCCCTAATCAGAGCTGCTTGGGGAGTCCTCCCAAGCCTCTCCATGGGCTGGTTTTTACCCAGACTATGGCAAACAGAGAAGGAGGCCAGCAGATCAGGATTGCTCTTTCCAGCAGGAGCCCTACAGCTACATCAGCTTAAGCAGACCATGAAACTGGACCCTGAGGTAGACAGTTTGAATTCTGCCAAGGGAAACTATAATGTGTTTTCTCCTAAGTAATTTTTTTATGATTATAAAAATATGTTTAAAAAAATTTCCACACGTCTGCCAAAATTTCCTGAATTTAACAGTTGCACCAGAGTTTTAAAGTCACCTCATTTCATTATGTTTTTTTAAAAAATCTGAATATTAATTTAACAGCTAAGTAAAAACTGAAAATAAATACATTCAATTAACATTAGGGTCATAATCTTATTGCCCTCAGAAATGTCATCCCCTATCACATATCTTTCATGTTTTTTCCTTATAACATGCTTATTTCTAAAGGAGAATTACACTTATTTGGGGTTGTTGTTTTTGTTAAGTCCATTGTAGCACCTTTGAAAGTAAGGGTGGTAAAACATAACACACATATATATGGCATAATATAAAAAAAAGTCACTACCTCAACAATTTTGGGCTAGAGTAAGTAATGCAAAAAGCCCTTCCTTCCTTCCTTCCTTCCTTCCTTCCTTCCTTCCTTCCTTCCTTCCTTCCTTCCTTCCTTNGAAAAATTCAGATTTGAATCCAAACTCAAACTTTAGGTTCCCAGCACTGCCCATATCACCTTATTTTGTATTATCTGGGCCATATCTTCAAAAGGAAGTCTGAAATGTATAAAAGAACATTCCTGCACTTTTTTTTCCCCTTCATCCTCATAAAATGGAATTTTTTACCCATCAGTACATCTGTTAATGCTAGAATTACATCTAGACAGATTCTACTACATGTTTTATACACAACAAATAAAATACTATTTCTAATTATACACCAATTTGATATATTATAATGATCTTCTCCTCAGAACCAATAGTCTTTCCTTTCCTTTAAATGCAAGTTTTGTCCTTCCATAGGCTTTTCTCGCACCACAAATTTCTTCCAAGTTTCTCAATCCAGCTCCTCCATTTCCAATTTACAGTGTGAGATGTGAAGCCTGGAGAGAACGAGGCCCCATTCCCCTGCAGTTGTCCAGCTCCTTCCTTTAGGTAACCTCTCCTTTCCCCAGCACATGTAGGTCAGATTTCTGACATGAATGCTGGAATTTCTAACTTGCCACACACTATTTTAGTTTCAATATAAAGCAAACTTCCATCAGAATTTCAATTATTAAACACTAAAACAGTAAAACCAATTGGCTTTCCCATGAGGTACAAAGATAAATCCTCAGCACCATTTCATCCTATACCACTACTAAGAAATCAAGGAATATGGACAGCTACAAACTAAAGTTTTTTTCTAAAGATCATGAAGCTTAATGGACTGATTTAATGGACTTGATTACTGATTCAAATCTTAGCACAACCAGCACAGACAAAGGATTTTGGAGATCAAACACAGTCCTGGATGCCAATCTGGAGCAGAAGAGGTAAAAAAAAAGGTACAGGATATGCAACTGGCTTGGTAATTGCACACGTAAAGTATATGATTACTTGTGGTAGGAAGGACTAGACTTAATTGTGTAGTTTCTTTCTTCCTACTTTTTATATCCATAACACACAAATACAAACATCAAGCATCCCCAAGAATTCAAGGGCTGATTCACTCCTCAGTCTCTGGAACATCTGTGATCACAAACACATCATGTTTGCTGCTAACCCCAGCCAGAGCAGAGCTCAGAATGTTGTTATGTTTCATAGTGAAAGCACAGAAGCAAATTTCACCTGCAGGGAGACTGGTGAAGGAACAGCCACACAGAATACATACACATTCCAATAATTCAACACTTATATCTGTGTTTAGAATATATAACAGTTTAGAAACATTAAAAGAAGTCATAACTAGGAAAATATAACCACCTTGCTTCAAGCTGTGGTAAGGAACTGCTGTTTTCCCTTTGTTCTCAGGGAGGATTAAAAGCATAGAGATAATAATAAAAAGCCTTCACAAATGAGATTTTGTTGGCTGTTGGTTTGTGAGTCTGGTTTCTCCTTAAGAGTGGATGTCATGTGTGTCAGAAGAACTTCAGTTTCTATCACAGCTCTTAAAATCAGGTCTGATCCAGCTGAGAATTTCTCACACATGACGTCTCCTGTCTGACAGAAAAACTTGATGCTCTCAGGCTAACAGAAAACTCCAGCTCACTCCCTAAAAGCTCATACCCAGCTTTAGGCTTCTGCCTAGTCTGGAGTTCATTAGTTCTTGGGTTTTTTTTGCCTCCAGGACCATCACTTCATATTACACTGAAGAGAGAAAGCCAGGAAGCTCATACCCACATCCTTCTGCCACAGAGAGAGGGAGCTCCAGCCTGGCACTGCATCCTGTCCCTGTCCCTCCTCCTCTGCTCTCCTCATTTCTCTTCCAGTGTCTCTGTATGTGTACTTTTTCTACTTGACATTTTTATCGCAGGCTCACTCCTACAAAGTTACAACCCACAGCTTCCCATCTTTGCTCTCCCAACTCTGCCACAACCTTTTACAGCACCTGGTTTTAGTTTTACCAACACAGCTGGGTGAGGAAAGGAAGTGCTTCACAAATGCTGTTCTGGTTTCTGCTGCATTCTTTTTTCTTTTTACAAGTGAAGTCTACAGATACAGAGCATTTAAAAAGAATTGAAACCCATGCTGTGTTGCTCCTGCATGGTAATAGTCAAGGGGACAGGTAAAGGAACAATTGAACTGTCATGGTAGAGCTGGCTGGGAATATTCTCAGGTAAAACCAGGGGATGGGATCTGCCTTGATTTTTCCCCTACATCACAACTTACTTGTGCCAAAAGATGCCATTGCAGAATGAGATGTTAGGGGAAAATCGACTTCCTAACAGCCTGGGAATTAGGACAGTGAATAAAGGTATGGACATGGGTGTAAATTACTGTTCAAAATAGGGAATAGCTAAGTCTGGAAGCTGGGTCTTCCTAAGAGCAGTCCTAACTCCAGACTATCTGAGTGCTATCTAAGCTTTTTATCATACCTCTAATTAATTCTTTAAACAGACCTGGGGTTTGTCTTCAAGGAGAATAAGAACATGCTTGAAATTTCAAATAAATTTTGCAGGGTGCAAAGTCTAGTTCATATCAGCATTATGGTTTTATCACAGCTGAACTATGTGAGCTCTAAAGGGATTAACCAAGGTCACCTTTGGGCTCTGTGTCATTGCCTTTGCTATCCTAGCAAGCAGAATGTTGGCAATAATTGGTTTCAAATACTGAGATCTTCTTTTAGAAAGCAGGCTGGAGCCAGGTGGGGGTCAGGCTCTGCTCCCAGGTAATCAGTGAGAGGACAGGAGGAAATGGCCTCAGGTTGTGCCAGAAGAGCTTCACTTTGAATATTAGTGAGAATTTCTTCACTGAAAGGATTGTCAAGCATTGGCACAGCTGTCCAGGGCAGCGCTGGAGTCCCCATCCCTGGAGGGATTTAAAAGCCCTGTGGATGTGGCACCTGGGGACAGGGGTCAGTGCTGGGTTTGGCACTGCTGAGAGAACAGCTGGACTCGGTGATCTCAAAGGTCTTTTCCAACCTAAGAGATTCTATGACATTTTCCTGTCTGAAACTTTCCCTTGCATCCAGGATATAGTAATACCAGCCCAGGACTGAAATTTCACCAGTGTCCAGTACAAATTCCAGCTCTCACTGCTCCCAGCTCTGCTCTCTGCTTGGATCACACGTTTCAGAGCAGGTTCCAGAGGAGTTCTCCTCTCCCTGGAATTGTAATCAGAACTGCTTAGTGCACACCACATTTCCAAGTCAAGGGGAAATTATTCCATGTCAAAAATAAATCCTAGCAGAGGAAGGCTGGCAATAACATAGGAAAGCAAAAATGCAAAGTAAATTCCAAGGCATGTAGACCCTTTTCAGTCTAGAATATCAGCATATGGAAATACTGGGATTGTGTGGAAGCACCAGATTGGCGTGGCATCAAAGGAGAGACATTCTGCTGGGATTCTGCTTCCCCTGGTGTCCACATGCCATGGAAGAGCACAGCTGGGCTGGGTGCAGCTGCAGGGGATGCAGCACTTGTGCTGAGCCTGCCTCCCCTCAGCCTCCTCACTGCCTCCCAGGCCTTTCTAAGCTGTGCTCCCTGGTGCAATTAAACCTGAAACATTTGCCCTGCTTATTGATAGCTTTGATCTTCTTATAAACAGTCTCTGGACATTTGTTCATGCTGAGCAGTTCTTTGATCCAGGAATAAAATCACTCCAAAGTACTAGTGCAGCAAGGTAGGGCTCAACATTTATAAAAGTAAAATCTTGACATAAACTGTTTCCACAAACTTGCATTCCTTTGGGAAAGCAGTCATGCCTTGTTTGCTGTTTTCCTGGCAAGCTGCTTTGAGTTAGAACAGAGTTGGAATGGTAATTGCAATGAAACACAAGGAGGGGAAGAACAATGCAGTTCATTTTCCAAGTAAAAAATATCACAGACAAGTGATGAACTAATTTTGTGGAGAATCATGCCCCTTTTATTTGTTTGTCTTGCCGTTTGCTTCAAAGACTCTTGGCTTTGGGCCAGTTTAATCCAAAAAGGATCACATCCTGCAAACTTTCTAATAAGTTGTGCATTATTGAGACTAGGTTAAGTAGAACCACTCAACCTGAACTCCCCATATAGTATTAAATATGGTCTAAAATAATATAATGAGGTTCAGAACACTAGTGCCACAATCTTTTTCTTTTGAATTCCCTTGGCAATATTCACACAAGGAAAAGGAGACGTTTTTAAACTTCTGAATGCATTTTCTAAAGGGATTTCCTGTTTTTTCAGAGTGGGAGATAAGGCTGTGTAGGATGTGCACATCATCTTCTAGAATAACTGTAACAGTGTCCAGAAGGAACTTGGGGACATTGTACAACAATGTCTTTTGAATCTCAAACTCTACCTCAAAGGAATATATAATAAAATAAATAATTTTGCTTAAAAGTGATATAAATGTTATTGAGGAAATGCCAAAAGTTAGTGGGAAAGCACGGTTAAATGGGGTTTTTTGTGTGTACTTGGTTTGGTTTGGGTTGGGGTTTTGTTTGTTTGTTTTTTCTTTTTTGTGTTTTTGTTTGTTTGTTTGGTTTGGTTTTGTGGGTGTTTTGTTGTTGCTGGTTTTTTTTTATTTATTTCACAGCAAGGCCACATTTGCTCACAAGTTATTTTGTTTATAGTGAGTTAGCACCAAGAGTCATTAACTCTGAATGTTTGTTTCACTTTATATAGGATACTGGACATATATTTTCTTATATTTGCTCAAAAATTGCTCTTGTTAAACAAATTGTGTAGCTTGAAGATGACCAGGAGTTACTGTCATTTGCACTCTAAACACAGAAAAGCCTTTGACTGCTATCAAATGAGTTCCTGATTCTTCATTTCCCCATCATTTGATTTCCTTATCACAAATTTCCTTTAGATGAAACTCATGCAAGTGGAGGTGCTGCTGAAGGGCTTTTTGAAGGGCTACTTACAGCAGACTTCCAGCAATAATTTGAGTATATGGATGTGTTTTGGAGTGAATGCATTATGGACTAAGAAATAGCACCACATTTCAGTACACACAATATATTTGGGTCATTTGCTCACATCTTGTATATTTGCAGGGACTGACTGTGTGCCTGCGTACTGTAGTACCAACATTAAAATTAGCATTAAAATATTGGGTTATAAACTTAGATTTTTATGATCATAGATCTCACATACACTCTCTATATTCTGATGATTATCTGCTTAAAGCTTCCAAGCATTTGGCTCATTTGAAAATCCATTCTATCAGATACATTTTGCCCAGCCAATTGGGGAATGTGCATATGTAGCAGCCACGTAGGAAGCACTGATTTGAGACTGAACCAATGATCACTGTCATCTCTTCAGGCCTTAAAATCTATAAACAGATGAAAAGGCTGCTCTCTACGAGTTAATCTTCTGTCTACTTTGGAATTTAAATTTCATTCAGCCACTGCTAAAGCTCCCTTTGGTCTCTCAGATTCAAAGTTTTCCTCATCTTGTGCTGTGAACTAATTTTTCTTTATTCAAAATTATCTGCAAACTTTGGGGTTTTTAATTTTAAAATTCGGTTTTATTTCTACCTACCCAGTACTTTCTGTCAGCTAGCTCTTCAGAACTCATGGAAAATGCCATGTTATTTCATCTTCAAACTCAAACAAGTAAATTGTATGTGGATATTTCAAGTATTCCTGCAATGCAGGGAAATATTAGCACTCCTTATTAAATGTGAAGCAGTAGCAAAGTGTTTGAGCCTTCTGAATTCCTTGCCATTTTCAAAATGTCTTGTTCAATGTTTAAGATGTATAGGAATTCAGATGAAGTCAAATATATTTTAATCACATCAATCAAATGAAAATGTGATGAAATTACTGCATATCACAAAGGAATGTTTTATATTAATGTCATAAAAATGGTTTGCTGAATGAGGCTATGGAGTAGCTGCCACTTGAACCATAGCAGAACTGGAAGTTTGAGAATCAAGTAGCTAAGAATAACACTGCTCCATTTTCAACATACTAAAAGCTTTTTACTCAGTGGGAAACTAAGTTATTAGAAAGGGCAGTCTAAAAATGTACTGCTAGGAGATTTGGGAGTAGTAGTCCTTGAAGTGAAGATTTAGTATTGTAGATTTTACAATTTATCCATTTTTGGTGGTTGTGATGTATGAGTCACAGGGGTAATAAACTTCAAATAGGTTGAAGTAAAGTTAAGCACTTCCCAGTATCTTCTATTAATTATCTGTGGAATAGAAGAAAAGAAATTAATGCAGAGAATAAGCTCATCATGGAACAAAAGGAGAACACGTTCTTATTGTGATGATTTTACTGAGTCTTTTCTCAGAGAAGGATGAGTGATCGAGAAATATTTAGTGTCTATAGATAACCTAAAATATCGAATTTTTCATCATTTAAAAAGAAAATTAAGTTAAGAATGTGTTAAAAAATTGGAGAAGGGCAGCCCAAGAATAGTGCAAACAATTATTGAAGGTGCTGTGTTGCTCCCTGTGCTGGAGGTCAATCCTAGCTGCCAGGCTTACCCACAGGAGTGGTTTCAAGCCTATTTCATGCTCTTTGTTCTTTTAACCACAGAGCTCTTTGGAGAAGGCTGAGGAGCAGAGCCAATTTGTCACGTAGCTGATGGCTCTGTGATTTAGCAGGGACCCGATGTGCCATTGCTCAGGGGCATCTCCCAGCCTTCCCTCAGCTCTTCCAAAGCTGACCAAAATGATCTGTGTTTATGGTTTGATGGAGAAAGAAAGGCAAAAGCAAACCCTCCATTCCCCACACAGCCCAGCATCCTTCCTAGCTCTGGAAGACTGATTCCCTCTTTTCCTGATGGCTTGGCACTCTGCAGGCTGACAGTATGAGGAGACAGAGAGAGATTTTTCCCTCAGGAAGGAAGGAATTTTCTATGTGCACAGCACAAGCAAGAGATGACAAACTTGGGGGGATAACTGCTGATTTTGGGTGACTTTGATAGATCGAATCAAAACTATGTTCAAGTTTGCAGCCTTTTATTAGCTCCAAGTGCAATATCCACAGTCAGGTTAATTGAAAAGAAAGAAAACCAAGACCAGAAAATGCGTGGAATTCTCATTCAAACATATATGGTGTCTGTTTACACAAGTGTTGCCTGTGAATTTTTGAGGTCAATTCAAAGTTTTCCATTGTAACTTCTCATTCTTCAGCTCATGCAGTGCAGCTAAAACTTCCAGACCTCTGTCACTTTGATCATTTCAGATTTGGACACTCTCCAACATATTAACTTTCATCTAAAGCTTACAGCTTCTTGGCAGCAACACTATTTACTTCAACCTTGCAGAGACTCCAAGAACTGAAGATAAACTGTTTGGGGATTGTGTGGCAAGGTTTTGGGTTCTGAGGGCAGAGGGCTGCAGGGGTACCAGTTATGTTTTCATATTTTCTTTTCTTGGAAAGATTAAAATCCTTTGCTCTTTTCTCACTTTATGAGGATTCTATCTTAGGATCCTCATGTCAGTATACTTTAGGAATATCAAGAATCAATGCACTTGGAAAGCAAACATACAAAGGGAAGTCTACATCATTGATCTTTGCCCTCCTCTAAGAGAAAACACCAAGCATGACATTGTTTGTGCAACTAGAAAATGGTTTTGATGAATAGCAATTGCCAGACAAAAGTAATCCATTTTTTCCAGTTCCATGTGGATACTCTGTATTTTAAGCTATGTAGCACCCACACTTGCCATGAAATGAATACAAGAGTTCCTAAACTTTTTCAGGCATTTTTTCAGCTAGATCCTACAATGACTGCTGGACTGACTGGTTAAAGCAGAAATGTCCAGTTTTAAGGTTTCCAAAAACCCTGCTCATGATTTTTTCCCTATTAACTCAAAGTTCTGAAGGCTCAGACCAGCAACTTAGCCACGAGCAACCTTCACACAGAGCTGAGGCTCAGTGAAGTGCTCAGACTAGTTTTCCCTCATGTGATATTTCCTAGATCAGTCTTCCACATCCCCAGCTAATTATCAACATCATCTCTGCAGATAATCTTGTCAGAGGATGACTGTGTCAGAAGATAATCTTTTTAGGGGATAATCTTACCACAGAATCATCTTGTCTCAAGATAATTGCATTACAAGACTCAAGAGCTTCAGTTCCTCCCAAGAATATGGTAAATTTTCAGAAGCAGTAATATCTAGTCTTAAGTTTAAAAGACATATTAAACTACGTAAGTCAGAATAGCAGTGGAAATCAATGTAGAGATCAATGCAAAGCACTCCTTTGTCTCTGCAAAACATCCTGCACAGAAATGTTTATGAAAGAGGACTCTAATGAACAGCAATTTTGATAGTACAGTGTATTGCAGATAAACAGTCCTTACTTCTCTCATTGCAGGCTTTAATATTTTGCAATAAAAGCTTCTCCTAGGTGAGGCTCCACTGGCATCACTCTGCAGTAGCATTTTCTGAGGTAATATTGCACAGAACTAAAAGTACAAGCCTCACAGGACTGTTCTTAGGTTAGACTGGAGAGCACTTCATCTTTAGAGGTGGACTAGAACTCAACAACTGCATTGCATCACTCACAGTAAAAAAATCCCCACAATCAGGGCAGCCATGGCAGATGCTAACAAAGGTCTGGGAATTTTCAATGCCTGTATCAGTCTGTCAAACTGTTGCAATTAATGAAATAGTGATAGTGATGGAATTAGGATTTAGGGACCCCAATCCTAAAGCCCTGCCCACTGTCACACATTCCAAAGCACTTTTCCCAGACAAAGGCTGACTGCTTCAGCACTCTCTCCTGTCTCTGGCCCTGTCCATGGCTGTTTCACTGCTCATCCCACAGGCTTGTGTCCATTCAGTTATCAAGGACTGCTTCCAAAAGCATCGAGGACAGCTTCTTTCTCCTGGCTTGGCAACGTGTCTGTCAACAGCAGGTAATGCCTGGAACAAGTACAGCAAAGTTAGAAATGTCAATATTCACTTCTATTTAAACAAAATGATTCTACTCAGGAGCTGCATCCTCAGGCTACACAGTGTGAGTTTTGCAAGTAGCAACCCGAAGGAACTGGGCTCCTGGCAGCCCCCTGATGGTCCCACAGGTGTGAGAGGAGCTGCTGCCATTCTGGCAGCTGGTTGGTGTCCAGTGCCCCCCTGGGCAGGGATGTCACACTGCTGGCAGGGATGTGCTGCACTGCCACTGCACCTTCACTCCACCCCCGAGCCCAGCTTCCAGTGGGCTTTCTACTTTCAGTTTTATTTAGCAACACTTTATACCAGCTGCACTTCCTTTACATCGATGTTTATGTTTGGGTAGAACAACACCCTTGTCCTTTTCTTGTTTTAGCCAGTTTCTACTGTTCCCTAACTTTTATTTCAGCCAGGCAGCAGCATGATTGTCATGGTGTGCCTTCACTAATTGATGTTCTCCACTTCCACCACAGCCTGCAACTGTTCCATGCCAGCTGCCTGCTTTCAATTTATTTGGAGATATTCTTTATTCTTTTTCCTCCTGACCTCCATGACCCTATTTGTGCTGCTGCAAAAAGAAGGATGATTGTCTAGCATCCATGAATCACCTCAACTTGATATTTTCAGACTGTTTAAAACCTCAGCCTTCACTATTGACTACGTGTTGCATGCATCTTTCTCCTGCCACAGAGAAAACGCTATTTCATTGCAGTACCAATTTTCATTTATTGGCTTATATGATGCAGTACACCCCTTTATAATGTTATACTTTTTTATCAAAACTTTTATTTTTTATTCTGAATACTATTCCACCCCAAACTGCTTTTAAAATTAATCTGGGAAGAAAAATAGTGCCATCTGCATCTGATACAATCATAATCACAAACCTCAAAGGCATTAATGAAAGTCAGGATATTTAAACATCTTTTGTACTTACTGGAAAACCTTGGAAAACCACTGCCTTCAAAGTAGGGTTAACATGTTTTAAATATTGGAAAAATAGGATTGCATTCTTGTTTTAGAAATAAGCCTTGAAGAGGAAAAAGTGGAATTCCCATCTCACAGGGACAGAAAAAGGAGATTGGGATGCAGTTTCCCAGTGGGTTGGGTGTTATGATGCAGCAGCTCTCTGCAGGGGTGGCCTTCCTACTGCACCCCCAGCCATGCACCCTGCCTGACCCCTGGGGCCACTCCCGGAGCTCAGTGCCTTGCCCTGACCTGGGATATTTTTGTGATCCTGTGCATCCTAGAGCCATGCAATGCTTAGATCTGTTTCCCAGTGGAGGCAGGAAGGTGTGGTTGGTTGTGGAAGCAAAGATCTCCTCTATAAGATCAGTTTAAGAATTAGATGAAACTATCTTCACTTCTCATTGTTTGTTTCAGTTGAGATCTGTGTTTGCAGGGAGCAGGTTTTGCTTTTCATGAACCAGTACGACCTTCCACTAAAAAAAATTCAGTCTCTAATTAAATGCAACGGCAGTAACATAATTACATTACTATCCTGCAGAGTTTTGAATATGAGTTCACTTAGTCTGCATTTCACTGCTGGTGATTTTGCATTACCAACTGACTGTTTCTGTGCATGATTAGCTGTCATTAGTCAGACTTCTTTCACCCATCCACAATTTATCAATAATCTTAACATTCCCATCTAAAGACACTTGGAATGTATTTCTGTGCCAGCAGGAGGGAGTGAGGTGTCTGGGTCAAAAGTCCCTATTTAATGACACACATGAGTAAATATTGTTTATTTTTAATGAGGTGAAGCTTTTAACAATCTCAGAAAGGAGAGAACCTGCCCCAAAGCCCTTGCTCTGAAGAATCCTGAAGGTGAGGCGTACACAGCCCTCTCAACTTTCACTGATTGCAACTGGACTTCCAGATATCCCAGATACACTCTGCAAATCAAAGCTAAGGGAAACTTAGATTTTCCAGTTATGAAAGTAAACTTTCTAACCAGTCTTTTCTCCGTCCTTCATAGAGCAGACCCCAAAAAATCTGCAGAGAATTTCTGTCATACATTGTCCCCGAAAATTCAAGTCTTCTGGGAAGTTTATTTTTTTGTCTTTTTTCCCTTTCAGACATAATAGGCTTCCACAAGTATCTTCTCCTTCTTTTTGTGCAACACTTTCCACTTGTTCAAATTCCATGGTGTACTCTGTAAATGGTACATTAGAGGGATTCCAAGGTGATTCCAAGAGTTATTCCTGCTAGAAACAGAATTCAGTAGCAGAAGCATCTTTAGAAGCCAAAAGCAATGAAAAAGTTACATTTACAGGAAACAAAACATGCTCAGAATTTCAGTTCAACCTTTTGTGTGTTGTTCATCAGTATAGACAGCTGAAAATGCTTCTGGTGAGAACAAATTTTTTCAAAGGAAGGGGAAAAAAAGAGGGTTTTACTGTTGTCTCATATGGTCTGAGTGTTTTCAAATTGTACCCCATTAGTATGAAAACAGGAGTTCTAAAATTGTGTTTATTTACTAGAAAATATAATATTCATTAATTTTCAACAGCTTTACTGTCTTTCCCAAACATGATGCAAAGTTCCCTCTGTACACTTTACTAGCTTTTGTGCATGTTAACCAGTTTAAATGAGAAGTTGGGAAATGTAGAATAGGAAATATTATAATTAAATATTTGTTATGACAATTCTGACACACTGAAAGCTTGAAGAATTAAGGTGTTAAAAACCATAGCACTTGGAGCTATTTAGCAAAACTTTCAAGATCGACAATTCTGCTTTCCAGAACCTTTAAGTGTTTATTAACTTAAGTAGATTTCATAGAATTTTTTTGATCACATTTTTTACAATAAAGCTTTTGCAAAGCATGCATCCTAATTGTTTATTTACACAATATTAATATTCAGGCAGAAGGATCATGGAAGCACAGTTAATTAAATACAAATTAATGTGGTGGAATATTTAATTATCTATTCTACACCTCACAACTAATGATTATGTAAATGCCTTGCATTTAATCTTGTTCCCAGGAAATTAACTTAATGGCCTTCAACAAATGAACATTTTGTATGCATTGCAGGACACTTTATCTAAATTTTAACAGCATGGTATTAGTTTCAGATAATAACATGATTACATAATTTAAAATGTGAATGCATACAATACTTTTGTTTTCTTATTTTACTTCAGAATTCAGAGTGAAATATAGGACTATTTATACATTGTAGTTTCGAGGTCTTTGGGCTGGGGTTTGGCCAATATCTGTATTTTTAGTTTTGCTTTCAGCTCATTTTCAGGACTCTCTGTGACCCCAACACCCAGCCTGTTCCTGGGGAGGAGAACTGCAATTCTGGCTCTCCAGCTACAGAACGTGAACCAAAGGGATACCAAAATACAGGAAAATGTCTTGTGCCAACACAGAGATCCTGCTCAATTGCCCAACCCAGGTAGAGGAATGAATATTGAAGGTTTTCCATAGCAGAGACTTTGCTCTGTTGATTGCAGAAAGAGTCCGGACCTTTCTGTAAATAAGAAAAATTCATATCTATGTTTGTGGTGGATGGTTAAGGCAATATTTACACAGCAAACCTCTCATCAGAGAAGCCACCTCAACAGTTACACATACAAGATGAACAGTGCAAGGCAGTTTCTTCCCCCAGGTTTCTTTTTTACTTTTAGAGTTATTAGGAACTCCTACATGCTTTAACCTTGGAACCCAGAACACTTTGGAGTGATTTCAAAACGAGGTTATGTAATTACAACAAGTATCCTTAACTTTTGCTAAAGGACATGCCAGATATAGTGCCTGGAGAAAAGGTTTCTTGCTACTAACCAGTGTAATTAATATACTCTCCAATCCAGGACTAATCTAAAGAGCTCTGCTTCTCAGGCAGAGAAAAGAGAGGGGGATTTGGGTCTTATGCACAGCCTAAAAAGGGACAGAATATTGTTATTTATTTGTCTGGAGGCCTAGGCATCAAACTGCCTATTCCTGTTACTTTTGATTTTGCACATCAGCCAGAAAAAGCTGAAATCTTACTCAGAGTCAGCGGAAACCAATGGGAAATGATCAGAAATCACACCAAAGGAATAAAAGTGAGGCCTCATGGTACATTTTACAGCTTCAGAGCATTTTACATGTTTTACAAAGGCAAAACAACACTGACTTATACAGCCAGGGAAATTTTACCAAGTGGTGGCAAAGGGTGTTTAGGGAAAAATGAGAAGCCATTCAAAGAATAGTTTCAGCCAAAGGATAAAATGAAAGTTTTCAAAATTTATTGTGTCATTTTGATATTATTTAAATTAAGTGTTTCATTTGTAAAATAAGGAAGAGCAAGAAGGCTTAAGAAGATAGAATCTCTGTTTCATTTATGAAGAATGAGAGAAGGAGAAATCCCTGGCTCTGACCAGGTACACTCATATGAATTAAACATTTGCTTATCCAGAGTACTGCACTTGCTAATCATTGCTGCAATTACACACAGGAAAGAGGGGATGGAAATTTCACAAAGAAAAAAATCTTTGAGTAATTTACCCATCCTGAATTCAGGGGGAATAGATATTAGTTTTAAGAGATTCAGCTAAAAACCCCAGCATTAGGAGGTTCTGTTTTAAAAAATAAAAAGAAGACCTAAAATTCTGTTTTGCTTTGGGTTTCCAATGTGGAAAAGGAAAGAACTGCACTTAGCAACTAGAACAAGGCATAGAATATATGTGCAATTAGATAACTCAGCACAAGGCAAGTCCTTTGAACTCTAAGGCACTCTGCACCTAAATTCTTGGGTGCCCAAGGTATCTTCCCCATAGTTAAAGCACAGTGAATGTTCAAATGCTTTGTTCTTTGGATTCAGAAGAGGTACACATTAATTGTCATTCACTCACCATATCTGTCATCCTGAAATCAGTTGAATAATCACAGCAAAGAGCACCCATAAAAGTGAGTTGATCAAATGAAACTTAATTAGTTGACATTGTTTTCTTTGTTTGGTGTGATCTTTTACAGTTGTCTTCTGCAGGGTTATATTTGTGTTATTCAAATCTTTTTTTTTTGTCTCTGCAAAGGAAATGAGGGATGTTATCTCTGGTGTGCAAAATTCAGAATATGACATGAGGTTTATTTTAATCTCCCACTTTTCTTCCTGTTTGCTGTCAATTCATTCAGCTTTCATTGGGTGAAAATCCTTCAGTTTATGTTTCCTTTCTTGTTGCTTATTGTTCTGTTTATCCATTATTAACACTTAGCCTATTCTTTTTGTCCATTAGTAACATTTAGCCTATTCTTTTTCAGAGTGAGAAACAGGTAAAGCAAGGGTGGAAAGCTGCAAGGAGATGGGAAATTCTGGGAGGAGCTTAGCAGTCAGTGGAAGCTGATTGCACTCAGTAATGCCACAGAACACAAAATTCCTTCCAGGATCTGTGGTCAGGTGGGAAGGAAAGTGGTGACAGAGTGGAAACAGCTATTTTTGCATATTATTTCAAAAGGCCTCTTCAAAAGGCCTAATTCAACTCTCTTTTAAGGCAATGGGAGGTTTTCCACTGAGTTTAATGGAAACCTCTGAACCTTTTACACCCTTAAGGATTGTGTATATAAACATATACCGAGGCACACCTACCAAAATCAGCCAAATGAGAATTTCAACAACTGCCCTGTAGTAAAGCCATCTTTTAGCATCCATCTCCACCAGGGAGTATCAACAGCAGATCATACTGAGGTCAGAGTCAGAAAGAGATGAGGTGATCCAAAACTGGAAGTATAAACTGGAAGTATCTGTAAAAAATGAGAAGTTTTCCCATTACTATTTGATATCAGAAACCTTTTGCATGTACAGAAACAAAAAATACAATGAATTTATATCTCCAATCTCTATAAAATACTCATTAAACTGTGGCTGGATCACCATTCCCTGTTTAAAACAGTCTTTAGAAACTTTCCATGCCTCTAAGTATCGGACTAATGTATTCTTCAGAAGACCACCCATTTACGTTGAACATTCCACCCCCTCTTCCTTCTTCCTTCATCTCTGCTGTCTTCCCCTTAAAACACCTTTTCATCTCCTTTCCCAGACCTTCATTTCTTGATCTCCTCTCCTAGACCTTCCCCATGCCTTTCTTTTTATATTTACCCAGTGGAAAAAAAAAATTAGGCGAAAAAAAAGAAGAGAGAATTAATAAAGTAGCAGTTGCTATGAAGTTTTTTAAGAAGGTATGTGGGGAAGGAGTTCTCAGGGCAGAGTGCTGGGAAGGGCCAGTGAGGGGATTAATTGAGGCTCTGCAGCCCCTTTCCTGCTTCCAGGCTCCCTGTGAATCAAGATGACTGTTTGCATTTACACGTTCAGGGGAAATTAATTTCCTCTAAGAAAGAGGACACAGGTGAGCAGTGCAGCCCCCGTCATGGATGGTTATCTCTGACACCTCAGACTAAATCATCTGGCTGTGGTGCCTTGGGAAGGCTGACCTGGAACAGAGGCTGGACAGAGTTACAGAATAAAGCAGGGATTTATTAAAAGGATTTCCTCCATGGATCCACCTTGGGCAGCACAAGAGCCCAGCCAGGGCTGCACCCAAGATGAACCAAAATGGTCCCAAAATGGACACCGGGCACGGGCTCTGGCACTTTTAGAAGTTCTGCTCCATTTGCAGATTGGAGTTAACTGTCCAGTTACAGCTTTAGGTTATCAAGTCCCATCCTTCTTGTTTTTCTCTCTTCATTCCACGTTGTTTGTGCTCTTGGGCCTGAGATTTGGATCATTTGTCCTTGGTCCCCAGCTGGAGAAGGAATTGTTTTGTCTCCCTGCTCTGTGAAGAGAGCTTACCAACACTTAATATGTAGCTCAGAACTACACCCCTAGGCAGCACAGAATCTGGAAAATATGAAAGTTAAAACCTGAGCCATCAGCTGTTCTCAGCTCAGGGTGACTTGGCCGTGGGATCAGCTGTGCCCTCCTCACTGGGGCTCTGCCCCCAGGTCCCCTGGGCACTTCTGCTGCACAGCACTGCAGTGTGCTCTGCTCCCCTCTTGCCATCCTGACAGCCCGGGCTCTCTTCTCCTGGCACCAAGCATCCCTAGGAACCAGATTAAATAGGATTTAGCCCAGAATCACCAACATCACTTCTTCAAATAGTTAGGCTTCAGAGTCATAAAATAACAACTCCTCCTTGGATTATGGCAGCACATTCCTGAGCCCATGTAATCTTAAAACATACATTGCAGGGCTCTAATTTCCAGTGACTGTCAGGCACCAGTTTATATTTATGTGCTGTGTTGACATTTCAGATGTCCTGCAAAGACTTCCACATTGATTTGGACAGGACAGCTCACAATTTAAAAAAACTAAGGATATGAAAAATCATTGCAGCTTGTCCCCACTGCAGTTTTCAGATGGGAGGCAAGCATAATTCTGGATAACCCTAACCTTTTACATTTTTGTCAATAAAATGAAACTAAGACCATTCAAAAGTGTTCAGCTTTTGTGTCAATCTAGTCCTGTTGGAAACATTGATAAATACTAAGAGTTTTTAAAAGCAGCACAATTAGGTCAGTGCTGAGCGACTTTGCAGATCTCTATTTAAATCAGCAGCTCAGCCTCTGTCTAGTCAAGGAACCAGGACATCAGATTTCAAAGCTGATGCTCTTTCTGTCCTTTGTGGCCTTTTTTTTCTGGTTTAGGAAAGAGTTGCATAAAGAAATTACTGCTCAAGGGGGAAAGAAATCATTTTAATATTTGTATACTTTACTAGGTTTTCCCTTTTCATTTCTTCATTAGTTGAGAAGCAATAGTAATACTTGAGCAGCCAGTGAGTTCACTTTATTAACAGTTCAAACATAATGTGAAGCCAATATATTTAATATTAGTTATTAACCTTCTGCAAATTTAAGCTGTATTTTGCTCACTTAATTAGATAAACTACATTGTTTTTCTCTTAGTGGTTCCTCTCTTTAGCATGAGAGCATTAAAAGCACCATAGGGTGCACTGTATTTTAGTTGAGTATGTATTTTTCTGTGAATTGTAAATTGTTTGGAAATTTTTTCACCTTCACTATTCTTGCAATTCACAATAAAATATGTGATCCCTAATGCAACCTTTTAAAAAAGTGACTGCACCCAGCCTGTAACTAATTAATTATGAACATAATCTGTTCTAGTGACAGTTATTTTTTAACAAAGCTTTATAATGCAAATCATGGCATTTACATTTCTATTCAAGGGATGCCTACATTTAAAGTCTCACACAGGATATTGCCTTAGAATCAATTCACTACTTTCTCTTTCTCTTTTTCACCTTCTACTCTCTCCTTTGCAGTTCTCATTTGCTTTTGAAATGGAACAAAACATCGCTAATTTGGCTCAGGCCATTCTCCTCCTCGTGGCATTTTCCTCCTTTAGTCTCATTGCAGAGTGAGTGGATCAAGCTATTGAAGGCAGAGAGCATTTCACTGTACATGAAATGAAGGAAGATCATGCTGGGACAGTCACCTTCACCATCGTGCATTCAGTCTGAATTTACAGTAATAGACTCATACTTGGAGGACGCTTGCTGTGTTTGTTTGCAAACTAGTATGCAGTACTTACAAGTGTGTGGTTTTATTGACATATTCCTTTCCTTTCCTGTGGTTTTTAATTGAAACCCCCACTGCTCAGCCCAGCTCCTGGAAGTCAGAGAACAGAAGTTTTGCGTTTAGTTTAGCATTTAGACAAGATGAACACGTAGGGGAGAGTTCTGCTGGTCGATTAGGAAATGCACAGTTCAGGGCTGTTGGAGCTTTTGTTCTGATTAAGTGAGACTCATGATATGTGTATGTGTATGGAATTAACTATGAAATCAGATGAATGATGTATGGAATGATATGTGTATGTGTATGGAATTAACACTATGAAATCAGATGACTGATGAAGAAAATGGCTTAATGTATAGATTAACATACAAATGAAACAGTCATTTTAATAGCAGGGTTTGGAAACATTAGAATAGGAAATAAAAAAGAAGAATTAGAAAAATATTAGCATAAAAATATCAGAATTAGAAAAATATTTGCTAGGAGGTGTTTCCTTCCTGCTGCTGCATGCACACTGCTGGCTGTGTGTCCCACCTGAGTGTTCAGGACACAACCCTTGTGTCCATTCTGGTCACTCTGGATGAGCTGAGAGTGAGCCAAGAGTAGCCCTGTGTATCTTGGGGAAGGCCACATTCCTTAAAAACTTACAGTGTGTTTCACCAATGCTGAAATAAAACAAGTCTAATACCAACAGATTACAAAATGCATATGCAAAACTTATGTGAACTGATAAAAAAAAAAATCAGGTAAAACTGAAATTTCATTTCCAGGCCCAGTAACATCACCTGAACTAGAATTCCGATAACTTACATTTCCGCCTTGTGACAGGAGGTAAAATCCATTGGAAGCATTTAGGACCCCAGGGAATGGCATGAAGCTGTGTCAGGGAATATTTAGGCTAGATTTTAGGGAAAAGTTCTGCTTCCCCCAGAGGGTGCTGGCACTGCCCAGGCTGCCCAGGGAATGGGCACGGCCCCGAGGCTGCCCGAGCTCCAGGAGCGTTTGGGCAGAGCTCCAGGGATGCACAGGGGGATTGCTGGGGGCTGGGCAGGGACAGGGGCTGGCTTTATCTTTGTGCATCCCATCCAGCTCAGGATATGATTCTATGATTACCAGTACAGCTCTCATTTAACTTAAATAACAATGAAACACAAATAGCAGACAACTAGGTAAAAAAATGCAACTCGTGTCCACATACATTCAGTAGACTCTATGATCCTGGGCTAAAACATGTCCTTTTCTTCCTGCAATGGAGGGATTTGCTTGCTTGTACTCAAAAATGAATGGAATTAACTGGCCCTGGGTGCAGATGGGAAATTTACTCTTTCAAGAATTCCTCCTGTTGCATTAACACCCTTCAGCAAAGTAGCCAGCAGAGTCTTTGCAGCACAGAAGTTCTGCATGAAAAAAAAAAATACACTACCAGCATTTGTCAAATAAATGTCTGTTAATGAATAACATAAAAGAGCCCATGTTCCTCAGTTGTAAATAAGAGAGAACAGAGAAGTGTGAAAAGAACTCTGCTAAAGAAACAATGAAATTTTAATAAACTTGTGTGGGAAGCCTTGCTAGGTGAGGAATTAGACAAATGCATCACTTGCTTTCTTTATCCTCCCACAGGACCATGCCTACATGAATTGGTATCGACCTGTGAGGTCAGGAACACACACACACACAAATCCACAATGAACAACCCACAATTTCAGAATCCAGGTCGTGCCACAGACCACTGCACAATTAGTAGGTTATGTGCATAGTAACATGACAATGAAAAACCTCCTACTTGTTCTGTATAAAGCCTGGAAATAATGTCTACCCCATCCTGATAAACATGAATGCTCCTTTCTTTCTTTTGTTCTCATAGTTTTAATCATAACTGAAGCAATGACACAGCCAGATATGAAAAGAAATAAGTGATTATATTGAAGTTGTCAAAAGACCTTCCAAATATCTGGAATTTTTAACAAGTCTATTGGTGAATTGCTGATTTTTTTCCACAAGAAGCATATGACCAAATATATTTACTGCATGTGTGCTGTGATGTGCACATGCACTCTGAATCCTTATCCTGGACCACAGATTAGGATACCTGAGAAACAATTATTGATTATTTGGGTGAAAACATCTTCTTCAGGAGAACAAGTCACTGCAGCCTGAGGGATTGCACTGGCCACTTGCTACTGGTAAATATTGACTGCTAAAAGGAGATCACAAAGATAACCAGGTTCTTTTGGTTTTCTACATGCTGAAGCTGGAAGGTATAAAATTAATACCTTGTTTGAAGCTCTTTCTAACTGAAATGGTAAACCACTGATTTCACCAGTGGGATGCCAGAACATTTAAGAATTTGCAAATATCCCTGTCAATGTTGCTCATTATGCAAGAACTAAACTATAGCAAAATGACATGGTAAGGCAGTGTGCCACTCCTTTGAGGGATAAGTGGGAAACTGCTGCCAGGAGTCCACTGAAATTCCAATGTGCAAAGCACTGCCAGCTGGCTGTCCACCACAAAATAAACAAAAACCCCTCTATTCTCTGCCTATCACTACAAGAGCAGCCATTTGGCTCAAGTCCATCCAAAATCAAATATCCAGCTGGAAGACAATTCCCATTTGTGCCTTGAAGGGTTAAGGAAGGTGTGCAGAAGGTAAAACAGCTATTAGGTTATTATTGCATGAAGGAATTTCTTTGGGGGTAGCAGAAAGAAAAATCTCTTGTTGTACTGTGAATAGACACCTGGCAGGCAGGTGTGTGCTGGCCAATAAAATGTGAAAGACAGCAAATGGAATAAAGAACCATTTTCCAGACTCTGGTGTTGGTGTTCTGGTGTATTTGCTGAATTGTTGCTTTGTTATATAGACAAAAGCCTATTGTTAGCTAGATACTGTCCCAGTTAACGTCTGGTTTAAAGGCATCGTTTTTCCACTTTGTTTTCCACATGGCTGCCACAAACAAATTGTAAAGGAGAAGTTAGATTATCCTCCCTCAAGTGAGCTTTTAGTAGAGGAGACCGAGGAGAGACCCCACAGCAGAGCAGAACTCCTCCATGAGGGGCAGCTCCAGCTGTGCTCTGGGCCAGGGACAGCACCCAGGGAACAGCTGGAGCTCAGGGGAAGGTTCTGCTTCCCCCAGAGGGTGCTGGCACTGCCCAGGCTGCCCAGGGAATGGGCACGGCCCGAGGCTGCCCGAGCTCCAGGAGCTCTCAGGGATGCACAGGGGGATTGTTGGGGGCCGGACAGATAATTCTAATTAAATACTTGAAAATACGTGGCTGCCAGGGAGAGCCACCACTCTGGCTTTGAGCTTCATCCAGATTAGGCACTGGAGCCACAGCTGTGGGTTCCTAATCCTGGGGAAATCTCATCTGTCAGTGCTTCCATTTTAAATTCTGCTGTTGATGTAGCACCTTGAGGAGGGTGCTTCTCTGAGGGAATGGACACAACACCAGCTGAGTTCTGGTCACATCCAGAACCAAGAACTTGCTGCCTTTACAGCTGGCAGAAAACTAGAGTGGGAAAGAATTCCAGAAAAACAGGAAGATAGCTGCCTATTGGGAAAAAATATGTTGGAAAAGGCAGAAAATATAGCCCTGGGTTAAGAAGTTTTCCATCTTTTTAGCAAAGTTTGAGCAAAGAGATTTAACCCATGATGCCACTCCTTGCATGGCTCCCATATTTGGGTATTAGTTCCAATCAATTCTTTGAAAATAAATGACAGCTGAATAAATGACTGATGATAAACTCCAGGTTTATTCTCATTTTTCTCTAATGATGGTTTTAGCCTCTCCATTTATTTATGATAATTTAAATGTTCTACCTGCCTGCTCTGTAGTGCAGACTTATTATACTGTCTCATTATTGTGAAAAAGATCCACACACAACCCCCCCCTTCCAAGTATTTAAAATAAAATGCAACCTAGGATAAAAATATCTATGCTGATGACCTATATTGCTGAGTATATTATTTCTCTTTCTCATGTATGGCAACAGGATTGGAATACCTGATTTATTCTTTATTTAGAGTTCAAAAGAAGGCTTATTTGGAAAGTAACAGACAAAACTTTCTTAGCTGAATCCTTAATGCTTTTCCACAATGCAACACGTGATGCTGTATGAGGTCCTATTTCTCTCAGACCTATTCTAGTTGTCCTTCATATAGACAAAGATTCCCCCTTCAATCCAATAGATCAAACTGAAGGTAGAATATAGTCACCTAGTAAAAAATAAAATACACAGTGCTCTAACACATCACATTTCGTGGATGAAAAGGAACCAGTCTTCTTAACAAATTTGCATTTAAATCCCCTGCCCATGATAAATGCTATGTTTTCCATTTATCTTGAAATGGACACGTTGTTACCATGGTTCCAACTCCAAAAAGCAAATATTCAGTCATAAAACTATAAAACTGCAACAAAGGATGGATAGTGAAGTACCTGCCTCTACTCAAATATCTCAGCTTTCACGGATTGCAGGGAACCTTCCTGCCTATGCTGAGACACACTGACAGATCTTTTCCACCTCTGATACTTGCAGACATAAATTTAGACACAAATTTAAAAGGCAATTACAAAGAACTGTAGCTCTCTGCATCTCCCTCTTCAAGCCAATGACACCCATGAAGGATGGATGTCTGTACAGTCTAATAAAAGTCAGGTGATGGTTTCAGGCCAGGGAGGCTGGGCACAAAGTCCTGCCCACCTGAGCTGTGCAGGTCCCCAGGGTTGGAGTTGTCTCAGGCCCCTTGCCACCCCTGGCAACCTCACACCCATCCCTGATCTCCAAGGTCCTTCCTCAGCTGAGATCTTGAACTTATTTCCAAGACCACTTCTCTTCACAAATCTTCTTTCTGCACAAACTCTTCTTTCCAGAACCTGACCTCCCCAGCTTCCGCAGCTCCTGTGCAGAAGTACAATGTGTGCTCAGCCTCCTTTTTGACAGTTCTGTGTCATGTCTCTGGAAGATTTGGGACATGTCATTTTTGTTTAGTCCCATTGTCATTAAAATTTACAGGCAGTCCATGTTGGGTGCAGTTAGCAAGGAGAAGATTTCTTGAAAGTTCTGAAGTTTAATTTAGAATATCTGTCCACATGTGCACATACTCCCAATTATCTGCCAAATGTTAGTGTTCCAAATTTGAGCTAATTTTTTGTCTGCAACATATAATTAATATATTTCCTTCCTTCCTTCCATTTTCCTTTCAAATTAGAATTTTGATGGCAGTCTACTTTTGGATTACTCCACCCCTCTATTAGAGAAGCCAGAACTCCCTAGTTCCCAATCCCAGATTTAATAGTTATGAAATTACTATTAAATTTCCACCTAATATAATGCCATTTACTTGAAATGTTTAATACTTTACTTCTCAGGTCCATGGGTTCACTGCAGGTGCCCTGAGGAGAACAAATAGGATAATCTTGACATTAACATCCCTGGGGCCAAGACTGTGCATTAAAGTTTAAAAAAACCTTGTGGGTGCCTGATGCACAGCTCCACCAGCAGCCATGGACTCAGGCTCTGTATTGCCAGACCCTCTGGGGGGATTTGTTCTCCAGCACAGCCCCTGGACACATCCTTCCATGTACCCAACACCAGCTGGGACAGATCCTTTCCCAAAAGTGAGGGAACCCCCTTTCAGCTTTATGGAAGCTGCTGCACAATGATATAAACATCACCAAGTCTCGACTTTAAAATGTTAATTTATCTTCCCAAATTACCACACTCACATATGGCTCATAATTGCAGTATCATGGAGTGTCAATTGAGCAAAACAGATGTATTTTTCAAAAAACTGTGACACTGTTTGCAAAAGCTCTCTATTCTCCATGGGTGCACATGCTGCTTCTACCTTCTGCTCCAGTACCTACATATTGATACTGCTCAACTAAAAGCAGATTTTCTGCTTCAAGAATATACAGCATTAACATTCAGGGCAGCAAATCACTTTGTTCTGAGAGAGTTTAGATGTGGATAATGCTGAATAAGCCAGTCAAAGTGAATGCTTGGGCATGAAGGGGCAGACCAGGATTTTCTGTAGAGCCCACAAGAAACCTAAACCAGAATATTCTGATATATAAGATTACTCATAAATTAGGAAAAAGCTAATGAAGTATAAAATAGCTCCAGGTATAGTAGTTAGGAATGACAACTTTGGTAAATTAGAATCTTGTCCCATTAGGTTTTAAATTTGTGACTTCCCAGAGCACACCTCTGGTAGCTGCTAGGAAGTGCTGGATTGCTCTGAAACTACTCCATTGACCTTAACGAGCTTTAATTTTGGTACCAAGGAGGTCCCTGTCTAAGACACATTTTCTATCCTGCGTGAAAGGTGCTGTTAGTCAGCTCTTGATTATCTTGATTAAATAATCCTGGAGCTCTGGTCCCATCTTTCTGCCTGGAAAGTACACAGCCATACATTAGCTGTGTAGGATTGACAAGCAGGATTTCTTTGCTACATGAGCACCATTTTCCACTGAGGAAACTTCAAGGAGTTCAGAGTTTTTTAGTGCATTCCAACTCATAGGATAGGACTTTTTTTTTTTTGGTGGGAGGTGTTTCATTAATTCTTAAATTTTCAGAAAGCTTCCCTTCTAGGTTCACATTGTATTTACTTGTTTTTCAGACAGCTTTCTCCTTGTTTCCTTACTTTTCTGAAGGAAGAAGCAGAGCTTATCTAGCTTTTAGAAGTGTAGAAGCATTTCCTTTCTGTTTTTGTTATTTGATTTGTATTTTTTAACAAGGATGTCATCCTCCTGAACTGTTTTTAATATTAGCTTTAAGAAAAGATGTGTTTGTAAATGGCACCTTAAAGAAATTGACAGCATGATGGTTTTAACTCTGTGGTGTGAGAAAGATGCCCACTCTCAAAAGCTCCAGGAAAAATACTCTAAATCTCCATTGTAAATACTATTACCTTGAACTAATTTCTCTCAGTTATCATTCTTAATTGCTTGCTGTGCAACAAGTCATAGTGTTCCATAAATCAAAAGCAGGCTCCTGCAGTTAGTTTTTGATCTGTATTACATTAAAGTTTAGCTCTCCAGTAGCTCAGAATGAGCTTTTCCTTGCATTTCTGTCCATCTGCAAATCTTTTCTTGCAGCAGAATTTATAGCAGTGTCTTCCTCATATAAAGAAGAATCTGAAGGTGCTGGATGCAGAAGTGCCTGTGGAACTTGATTTACTGCTGGTATCTTGGAGCTCTCTTGTATGTAGGGCTCCTTTGGGAGGAGTAGGGCCTCAACCCTGATGCACAAGCTGGATGTTCTCACCAGATACAAGCTGAAATAATACCAGAAAAAAGAAAAGGAAGGAAAAAAAAGCAATAACAAATAACACACCCAAAAAAAAAAACCCACAAAAAACCTCCAAACCAAACCAAAAAACCACAGAAAACCAAACATAGTAACATTACTTTTATAAAAATATGATTCTCATAAATTCCAATATTTAAAATATATGGCAGTACCCTTCCTCTTTACTTACCATATGGATTCCTTATTTTTTTTAACTTTTGGCATATTTTAAAAACATTTTTATTTGGGGCTCTACTTAATGGAGATTATAGTTAATTCTGTGAGAAGAGGATGAAAGCATGGCTCAGTTCCCCTCAGAGCCAACCAGTACTTTATGGAATTGGGTCCATTATCCCTGCACCAACTCAGACAGCCTCTGCCTCTCTCTGGGAGCTGGTAGGGTGGGAGCTGTACTCCTGGATGTGTTTGGGGAAGTTTCTGCCCATCTCAGGGCTCCTTTTTCTCTAGAGTGGGTATGGTAATGTCAGCTTTGTCTCCAAGCATTTGCAAAACACAACACAGTGTGGGTGGTGTTATTATCACAATATCATCTCACTTAAAACTGCTGAAACATATTTTTAACTCCTTTAAATTTACAAAATACCAAATCACACTTGGCATGAGCAGTTCCCAGTACATAAAGACACAGTGAATGCACCCTCACTGCCAGGAATGAGTTCCCCTACCCACAGCTGTACTTTAGGATACAACATCATTGTGTCTGAGAGACTGATTTTCCACTGGAATATCAGCAATGCAGACAAGACTCTCTATTGCCATGTTTTATAGTTTGTGCCATTGAGAGATCTGGGACTCAACTGCAGATTTTTATCCTCTCTGTCCTATCAGATATGAAATTGTGAACCTTCTCAAAATGTCACCGCTGGAAACAAAAGGCAAAACTGATTTTTTTTACTGTGTAATGTGTTACCATCCACTGTGTGGCTCAATTCAATTTTTACAAGGCTTCCTTATGAGGTGCAAGAAACTGATTTATGAGTCCACATTAAAGCCTCCTTCACTCTTGAGATTCTGGTTAAATATTATATGATATGACACAAGTATATTGAAAAATAGAGTTTCAGCTTATTATGGGCTTTCTCTCGCTACCCTTGCAGCACATTCATTTCAGATTGTACAGAATGCCCTACGTTTCTATTTTTTATGTATCTCTGGTAAATGTGAGAGTTCAATTTGATACACAGCAATATATTCCCTCTCAAACAAAAGTTCCCAGATAAGATCCTAGGAAAAGTCTTCATCTTCTGGAAATGCCTAATGCATTACTGTGGGCGAGTAGAAGTAACTATTTTATCACATGCTATTATAGATGAAACTTTTATTCTGGATGTCTTTCTATGAGATGGAGACCTGTGATACCACATTCCAGACAGATTCAGTAACACACAGGTGCAGGGAGGTTTACACATTACTTGGGTCCGCATCTCAAAATCTGTATGAGTAACAGAAAAGCTTGTTTTATTTTTGCCTTGTTGTGTTTATACACAGCACAGATTTTTTTCCTAGCCCTTCCATGGCCACAGGAATGCCTTACAGCATCTGCTCAGATTTGGTTTCTGACTCCAGGAAGGTTTTGAGTGAAAGCACACAACCTTTCACCACTGCAACTGAGGAGCAAACCAACAGCGATGGAGCTTGAAGGAAAATCACAGAGAGAATAATGGAATCCCACAATGATTTGGGTTGAAAGTGACCTTAAATCCCACCCAGTGCCACCCCTGCCATGGCAGGGACACCTCCCACTGTCCCAGGCTGCTCCCAGCCCCAGTGTCCAGCCTGGCCTTGGGCACTGCCAGGGATCCAGGGGCAGCCACAGCTGCTCTGGGCACCCTGTGCCAGGGCCTGCCCACCCTGCCAGGGAACAATTCCTAATTCCCAATATCCCATCCAGCCCTGCCCTCTGGCACTGGGAGCCATTCCCTCTTGTCCTTCACAGCTATGGACCAGATTTCACCTTAATAAAAGACTGAACCAAGAGGAAGTTCACATCCCAGAGTGATTTCTCAGGGAATAAGTAAAGATAACCCCTCCATAAGAGATGTGTGTGCTCAAGGAAGCCACTTGATGCCAGTTTAAGAATGGTATGTGACAGATTTATGAAACAGCAGCTCTGCATGGAGGAGCCATGGAAAGCCATGTAGGCTGGTGGAATAATTAATAAAGGAACTGGTAGCTGGGAAGTGAACAGCACTGCACCACTGTACATGGGGTGTGCTCACTTCTTCCTCATCACATGCAATGTTCACTTCTCAAAAAAGCATAAAACAGACCTAGGAAAGATTAATAGTGGTGAAACACTTGGAACAGCTACTCTGGTGAGGAAGGCTGAGCAAACCAGGGTTTTCAAATTGCAAAAAAGAAGGCAAGTAAGGACGAGATCTTGCAACAAAAAACTGATAAGGCAAGAGGGTTAAAGAAGGAAATAATACCTTTTTCTACAATGCAGAATTCAAGCTGTGCCAGGAGATGCAAGAACTTAAACAGGTTCAAAGAACAGATGTACAAGTGGCTGGTAATAATGTGTTTAAGGTTTGCCATTGATATGATGATCATGATGCAATTTTTGCCTCAGAATGTCTTTAAAGAGTATTTGTCCAGAAGCTGGGAGCTTGTATCTGGGAAAACATCATATAACTAACTGTGCTTGCTCCTTCCCCATCCCTCAGTGGGGATGTCCCTTTTGCCTGAATCAGGCTTGGGATTTTTTGTTGTATGAATTTTTTGAAGTTATTTTTAGCTCTCTTAATCTTCTTGTCATAGTCAATTGCAAACACATTCACGGCATGTTAGGGTTAAATCACAGGTGTTCTTAATTTAAAAAATATTAGCATACTACATAATTAATTAGACTTTTACACTTCAGTGAGTTTTGGTTCCCCTAAGACAATTGAGCATAGAGAATATAATTTGATTTAACTTTTTGTCAAGGTTTAATCTACCTGAAACATTGTTATATTTCAGGGGAAGTCTAAACTGCCTACATCCTGTCAGAATTTCCTTAGTGGGAGCAACTTTTATTTATTTGAATGTTAAAATGAAACTAAGTCATTTAAAAAGAATGCTTTGTGTCTTTCAAATTCAAAAAAACCCTGGAAAATATATACATATATAAAAGCAAGGGATACATTCAGGCAGTATCCAAGACATGTGAGTTGTCAGTATGTGAAAGTTGTGACAGAAGGGTAATTCTACCAGAAATAATTAAACACTTAAAATGCAAAATTAAAAGGAATAGTTGAGAGAAGTGAAGAAAACAAATGTTTCAAGAGTTGCTAAGTAGGCTTTTTTCACCTGCAGCAAGACTCAGAGCACTTGAGGAGTATGTGCAGACAAAAAAGATGGCTTTTTATATAAATAATTGGAGAGGAGGGCTAAAAATACTAATAAAAGAGATCCAGTCTTTGATGCTACAAAGACTGAGTAGCAAAACATCAGCTCCAAATGTGTTGGATGGCATAAACTACTGATTTTGTGAATAGAAGGCAATTGAGAGTCCTCATCTGAGGTGATGAAATCTGAGAAAAATTCTATAATCCATCAATTCAATGCAAGGTATTTTTTTAATAACCATCAGGTAAGCAGCATTTTTTCATAACTGCAGCAAATAAACCAAAATATCCCTGTGTTATAATATAATTAATAATCATTATGCCCCTGGAGGACCACTCATTCCAAATGAACGGTTTGTTGTTAATTTTGAATGTTACATTCTGCCATAAGGAGGCTTGGGAAGGGAGAAAAATTCTAAATTTTTCAGTATGTAGACAAAGCATTGCCTTCTCCCATGACCATAACTCCCTATAGCCTAGTTTATCTTAATCTGACTGGAATGAAAAATTTCTCAGAGGAGGAACCAAATATATAATTTGAATAGAGATTATTAAACAGCAAAAGCATTTCAAAATCAACTTTTCTGTCTTGGGAATAACAGTATTTTTGAAATGTTATTCAACAGCCATTCAACACAAAATACACAGAATTGGCTTCTGTGGCAGTGACCAGGAAAATGGGGTTTTTAGTGGATTAAACCTCACCTTTTGAGCTAAAAGGCATCCTCTGCCTTCCCCCCCCCTTTCTGTTTTATTTCTTGATGTGCTTTTTCATAGAGTGGAACATCTTCAATAAACAGGTGATGAGTTCCCTGTCCTGCTTCCCCTTTCCTTGAGAGTGGTTTGAGAATTCTTGGGATATGAGAAGGTGTCTGTTGTACGAAACCACTCGTGTAGAAAAGGGGTGAATTTTGTGTGACCAACACATCTTTCAAAATACCACTGGTGTCTCTTAGGAACCCTTAAAAAATCTCAGAATGCTTCTCCAAGGCTGTAGGGGCCAGCAGCAGAGCAAGAGAGCCTGTTCTGAGCCAGGTATCAAAGCTCCAAGCCCAGCTTTGGTATTTCATAATCTCAGCTGGCACCAAGTTCCCAGCAAATGCACTCAAATAAAATCAGCCCAGCCCCTCTGTCTCACCAGCACCCCATTCTTTGCCAAGCCAGCCAAAAACTTGTTCAAGAATAATCACACATTTGAACAGAAAGCCAGACAGGACTTTATTTGCCTATTTTCAGTGGCAGGCTGCAGCAAAGACTGTAGTAGGATTACAATGCTATCCCAGGTCATGAGTGCTTCAAAACCATTCATTGTTAATAAAAACACTATGAAAAGTTGCCACTCTCTGCTTAGCAGCTTTATAAAGTTCATGTCTTCGTTCTGTCAAAGCTCCTTATGCAGCAAATAATACTTGTCTGCATGACTGACTAAATCCTACAGAATTTGCTTTTTAAATCAGATGAAGCTGGTGTAAAAACCAGTAAAACAGTGTCTCTCCTTTGTCTTTTTTGCAGCCAATATTTAGGTATTTAGCTCCATTTTAAAGTTAAATGAGTTTTCAATCAACATGTCAAGGAGCACACTGAATGTCAGCAACAGTTCTTATTGAGGAATTATTAAACATGCAGCATGTAGGTCTGTCAGGGTGAACCTGACATGTTGGGTGACATTTGCTCAGCTCAGGATGCCATCACAGCCAGAATGCCAGGCCTGAATGGAATGCATGGAACAGAAGTAAAGAAAAATGTTACACATGGTTATTTACTTTGATTTTGGTGGTTGTTGTTTCACTGGCTGCAATCTCCTTTAGAGGAGTGTCCTGGTTTCAGCAGAGCTCATTCCCTCTCAGCACATTGCTGTGTTTGGGATTCAGAATGGGAACAATTTTGAACTCCCCTCAACTCATGGGAATTTGAAAAGTGGGCAGATGATTTTGGAAGACCAACTGCCATGGAAGAAAATCTGCTCAGGCAACTCCACAGGAATGTGCTTAATCAAAGATGCTGATATTTGAAAACATTGCCCACAGGAAACTATGATCTTGGACTGCAATTCTGGCTACTGCTGTTTGCTTTGGGGAAAAGCTGAATTTTAAGTGCTGACAAAAAATGGAATTTTAATCTGTGTGGTGCTAATTTTTACTAGGTTCCAGTCTTCCATCTTTTGAACAGATGTCTTGGATATCACTTAAAAATTACAAAGTTTACTTCAAGAAGAGGAAAATTCTTTCAGGACTTGGATCTTTTTTTTTTTGTCCTTATAAAATAATCTCCAGCCTACGAGAGGCTGGCTTACTGATGGTCATGCTGTATCTTATTTCATCAGAAAGCACTTTAAACATCCCCAGCTTAATTACAGATCTATCAAGGAATCACAGAAATTAGAGGTGGAAGAGGCTTAGTTCACCACTTAGGTCTGCTAATGCAGGAATTTCTCTAGAGCATATTTATTCTTCTTCTATTTCTCAGGTCCATTTTCAAATGTGCATAGGAAAGTCCCACTAATGCACAAGTTCCTCTGGAGCACACTTATTCCTCATTTGCTTTTCAAGCCCATCTCAAAATGGATGTAGATGACTAAAGCATTAATTTTAATGCTGCAGAAACATTCGTATCAGGGCACTTGCTTGGGCCATTTTGGAATATATTTCCTGGTTTAGGTTATTTTGCTACATGTGTTGCATATCTCTTCACCTTCAATGTAATTCCTTTTAATTTATACCATTACTCAGAGTATAAAGCCAATAGATATTACTGCAAGTAATGTCTGTCCTCTAGACTTTTAGTAATCCTCACATGTTTGAAGGTGGTTATAACATTTTTCTCACTGAATTAATTCTTTATTAATTAATAAAAATAGACTAAACATTTATTCAAAACCCTTCAAAGTGCAAGTGAGCAGAGATGCCCAAAAAAAGAATAATAGGAGCAGGTACAGAATCAAATATTATTAAAAACAAGGAAGATGGGCTGAATTCTGTCCTGAGAAGTGTCTGGTTTATTTATTATTTCAGAATATTGGTCTTTCAGAGAAACATTAGTATGTCCAGTGATTTGATAATGACAAATGAGATCAAAGATGGTCTAATCAAGAACTAAGTGTTAAACCAGCATGGAATGTGAAAGCAGTGTGTGAACTAATTTTAATAGACATCAGTTGTCTGGTTTGGGTTATTTCTTTGCTTTCAGTTGCAAGGTTGTTCTACCAAAATGATTTTCCATGAGGCTGGTGACAGTCTCATTTTTCACTATCAAGCAAGTCTGCAATATCAATTACATTCTATCTTATTATAAAGCTGTCTGTTGCAACACTCCACTCTGATATTGTTAGGGGGAAATAGCATCACAGAATACTTTGAGCAGTGAAAGATTCCCTCCTTTAATAACATTTCTATAAATATACTTTCAGAATGCAGTATTGTCAAAGGCAAATAATTTTAAATAGCATAATCTGATATGCCTAACAGTGTGTGGGACAGATAAAACAGAGATGTAATGGGCTACTCTTCAGCTCCTGTCCAGCCACCTGGACTCCAGAGATGCACCCTGGGGGTAAATTACTCCTAAGAAGCACAGAATCTCTAAATTTTGGCAATTCCCAAATAATAAAATAGACCTTGAGTCTTCTCCAGTTTATACCAGCTTTTGGCCATACTCTGACCTTGATTTACTCCAAGGTTAGGATCTCCTGTCAGAGTCTGAGACCAAATATGACATATATATAGAGCAAATATAATGCTTATGACCTTCACTGTTCTTAATTTAAATGTTTGTATAAATCACACCCACAAAGCTTCCTGACCTGTATGGAATTACCTTCCTAGGCTATGCCTCTCACGTTTCTAACAAAACAAATTAGATTAACTCTTTAAGAGAGAGAAATGTGATCTCTCTCGCATCCATCTGCGTCTGGAAGAGGAGCCCCTTCCACAAATGCTGGTTTTTAGCTCCCTCTGAGGATTCCAGTTTCCAGCTGCACTTCTCTGGCAGCAGTTTGAGTTACCAAGGAGGCAGGAGCATCACCTGAGCCACAGCTGAGCCAGTGGTCCAGAGCAGGAAGGGCTCATAAAGGAAAGTGGTTGCTCCTACACAGCCATTCACAGATAAGTCTGGGGTTTATCCCACAGAGAATTGTGGCCCTCCATGTAAAGGTTTAGCACCAACTATCAGTTCAAACAATCCCATTTAGTTTAAAATAAATGTTTCAAGGACATTGCTAGCAGTGCTACACCCACTGCCTTCTCCAGCTGTGCTAGTACAGTCCAGCTCAGGGCAGACAGTCAGAAAATCAGGGCCCTGCAGAATATTTCCGTGATACCCTTTACTGCCATGTCAAAACACTGTAGATTTTGTTCTCTGGCTGAGATCCATGGTTTCCTTTCTCATAAGGTGCTGACACTTTCCAAAGTAACAACCACTTTTTGTGACTAATTTCATTTCTCTAGAAATGTAAACCAGCCCCAAATTGACTAAAAGGGCTTTCAGGGGAAAGCTTTGGACCAGCTGGGTTATAACACTGTATTTGGAAGGTTTTCAATCTTCAGAAGATTTATTAGCATGTTGTTTTCAGAAAGACTTTATCTACAATTATTGCATTGTGCTGAGGGATTATGTTTAGTGCATTGTGGCCAGGTTTGATAGAAATTAGAGATAGTTCTTAAATATTATTGACAGCATTGAGGAAGAAATATGAATTTTGTAACTCAGTGAATGCTTTCATATGTGTGATTCCCATTAATGTTGGCAAAAATTCCTCAGGCTTGAAGCCCTGAGCCTTAAATTGGATTCTAACACATTTCAGTATTCCTGTTTATGCATCCTAAACAACATATGCTATGACATTAATGAGACCCTTAATTACAAACAGCATAAATGGACAGAAGAAACATGATTTATATCAAATCATATAAAGTCCCTTGCTACATATACAGTGTAGGACCTATAAAACTCCTTATGCATGTTAGTATTAAACTGATGTCTCTGAAAAGATGGCAAGGGTCAAAATAACCTCCTGTTCATACATTTATCATTGTAAAATGCAGATATCTGGCAACTTGACAGATCCAATGGTGAGATAAAAAGTAGCCTCTCTCAGCTTGAAATTCAACTAACAAGAAAGCAGGGAAATGTTTTGTACTTATTTACTCAAACGTTGTGTTTAAATTAGCTGGCTATTGTCTGTCAAAATGCATAAAACACAGTTTGATAGGACTAATCCCTTACACACGGTGGATCCAGACTGAGCAAACTGCTGGTGTGGTTATAGCATCTATCCACCACTTGATGAAAAGCAGGGTGAGAGATGAGGGGCTGTTTTTCACTGAGCCAGGTGATTCCCTAAAGGTGGCATGAAAGATGTCTTACTTTGGGGTTTCTGCCCAATGCTGAGGAGCAGTAACAGGTATGTCATCAGCCACGGTCAGTCTGCCACCTGGTTTTGCATTTTGAAATCAAATACAAGGCAAAATCTTGTGTCTTAGAGAATCTGGGCACAAACTGGAAAACACAAAATGTCACAAATATTTCCATGCAGCAGAGACAACGTGGATCTAAGCAGGCACTTATACACCCAGCTGCAGGCAGTGCCTGTTGAGGTAACCTGCATGTCTGGGGACACAGTAACCAATACAAAGAATAGTGCAGTGAAAATAATCAAGAGAGGCCCCTGAAATGAAGCATTGGATCTTTAGGTAAGCTTGAAAGATTTAGTATTTCAAACATAGAATTGCAGGTCTGTGACAAAGAACATAGGTCATGCTTACAGGAGAGGACATTTATCTGTCCTAGGAAACGAGGATCCTGTTAAGAACAGGGAAATCCTGATGACTGTGAAAACGTGAGTTTGTAGCAAAATAGTGAACACTGAGTAGATTTACATGATCCTTGGACATAACAGCCAGGACAGCATCAGACTGGAAGAGAAAGATCATATTTTTTCAGTCCTGGCAAATTAAAAAACCCATTTGTGAATGTTGTGTCTGTTTCTTGTATCAGCAGAAGGACATCAAAGGGTCAGGCACATTTCAAAGGACAGCACAAATAATTAAAACACTCTCTAAGAGAAAAGCTCTAATTACTCAGCAGTTATTGGGCTCAAAGCAACAATTAATTCTAGGGAAACTTATGCCCTGTACAGCACTGCAGTCAAGACTAAAGGATTGCAGTAGTTTCTCTTATACTTGAAATTTAATAAAAGCTGCTTTTACACAAAGTTGTTGCTTCCTTCTCAGTGATTTACATTGCAATGTCTGCCAGTTTTTTCTGGACCAGGTTGAAAAATGGTGGAGAACTTTATTGTCCAAATGAAGATACTTCTAATGTGAAGTACCTTCTAAACTTGAGGACATTTAAAAAAACAAAAAATCTTTCATACTGACTGATGTTTCCTACTCCAAATTCACTGGATGTTTTCTAGCAGCATTACTCTGACAAGAATCCTGAGCCCAGCTGAGTTTTATAGAGCAGTGTACAATTGCCTACAAACAGTTCCTGCTCAGAAAGCTGGAGGACTTCTTTTTCCTCAGAAGGCTTCAGTAACTTTAGTAGGAATGTTACTGCCTAAAAAGTACCTAAATAAAAAGTAAAATTCTTCTCAGTGTGAGCTTCAAAAGTGAAATGAAGTTTATTTCCAGTGTTCTCAGGGATGCTCTTTGATACACAGGCTTTAACAAAATTAGCATTCTTCCTTTTGCAGACAGAAAATCTGCCTCCCAAACTGCGAACTTTGGGATTATCCAGATCTGTCTTTCCTCCAATCCTGCATACTTTTGCTCTTAGCAGTTCTTCTCCCCCATTACTGGTTCTAGCTGGCACAACTTTGGAACTCAGTTCTATTCTTCGCCCAGTCTTTAATATAAAGGATTTATTTAAAATATTAGTGCATGTAACAATTAAAGATTTTATTATTCTTAAATATAAATATTTTCTGCTGTTTGGTACAATGCAATTTTAGGTAGATATATAAAAATTGTACAAAAAGCAACACAACTGAAAAATGAGAAGTATAAAAAGCACGTGAAATATAAGAATTTATTCCTGATAAAAATATTTATCTCACTAGGGAATATGGATGAAGTCCTACAGGTCATTATAACATGCAGAATGTTTGATCTGCAAGTTTTTACCATGGAAGAAAATGTGTAGATAAGAGAAATATAAGAAATCATAGCGATGAAAACCTGACATCACTGAGGTTATTAGCAAAACTATTTCTGACTCAAATTATGTTAACTTCTATGTTTATTGCACAGTGATAACTTTCCTTCCTTGTGGCCTCTGTTACCTCGAGATTTGAGAACAAAATATTGCTCTGGAACAAGTGTTCTGAGATAGTTCTAATAGACACTTGTACACAATAACTGCCTTTTTTACCTCAGGGTCCAAAGAATTTAGTATATGATGGACAAAATGTTTTCTTTTAAAGACACTGGTAGCATGGGTTTGGTCATAACTCACCTAGGAATGAACTTTCTGTCTTTCCAGGGATAGGCTGACACTGGTAGTGAAAATCCAACTCTTTCCTGCTTGGACTGCCACCACCTTCAGCTCCAGGAACTGCTGGATATTCATCAAACAGTAAAATTCTCAAGCTCATCTTTATTCAGGTCCCAGAAGTGATAGACTCCTTATATCTGTAAAGTGAATATGAGAAGTGAGTTACTGATACTGAAAAAAGTAGAAGGCTTCAAAGAACGAAAAAATATTAAATGAGATTCACACACAACTTAGATTTTCTTTATATTAAGTAATACTTATATATCCATTTTCCCTGAGCTTTACTGTATTTTGATTAATCCCTGAAGCTTTGGAAATATATGAAGGATATTGGTCCCAGAACACAAAGTTATACCCTAATTATATATATATATATATATATAAGACTGGGGACTGTTAAAATTATCAGAGATAATTTTAAATTATTAATTCCATAATGAGCCATTAATAACGAATGCAGGAAGTATTACAGAAGCTATCACAGCATGAGACCATCCAAATTTTACTTACCAGATGTGTTTTATTGATTTGCAGAACTGATAACTCAAATGTTCTTAGGGAGGTATTCTGGGGAAACCATATGTACATGAATAAATAATTGCATGTGGGATGAGCAAGGTTGCCGAGGAAAGCTTCGTGCAGCACAGTCATTTTAATTCCCCCTTTGAAACATGCAGACAGGGCAGAGCCATGAGGAAGCAGGAGAGTTATTTTATTGGGCTTGTGGCTTTGCTAGACACTCACTTCTATTTCGGGCGCCCATCTCAGGAGGAACAGTCTGCACAGATATTCCAAATAGCTCCATTCACCCTTCAGTAATTTTATTAACTATTAAGGCTACTGTGCTCACCTAAATCCATTCAGGGACCTACCCCAGTGACCCAATTTTCAGGTTGCTACTCTGCTTGTAGATGTTGTTGCAGTCAAAGGGAGCTGATTGCACAGGATTTCTGTGCTCACCACACTGCAGGTAAAAGCATGGCCCAGATGTCCCTGGAGGTACCCTGGCAGGGATCTGTTACACACTGCAATGATCCAGCCCCTGTGGAAATCCCAACAGCTTCAGCAGTGAGAGTTCCTTAGGTGGAGGACATTTCCCTGATATTTTACAGAAGTTATTTACATATTGAAAAACAAGATCTACAGCCAGAGGAAAACTTCGACAGCAAAAGTTTAAAAACCTGATCATGGCAGGTATTGGCAGCTCCCAATCTTCTCTTACCTTGTCCCCCTACACCCCAAATAGCAGCAGAATGTAATCCATCAGCCCAAGCTGCCTGGAACAGTATCCAAAACATTGCAGGTCACATAGTGAGGGCTCCCATAAAATGACTGAAAAATGTATTGCCTAGCAGTGAACTAAGTTTTGTCTCATCAGTATTCAATAATGCTGTCCTGTCATAAAGAAGGTTAAAAATAGAACAAAACCACAAGAGCAAGTGAGCAGAGACAAACATTCAGAAGACATTAAGATTTTTTTAGCCCAAACAGCTGTGGCTTTTCTCTTTGACTGTTGAATCTCCTTCCTAGTCAAGAAGCTGTTATATGATTCATTCTGCAAATCAAAGGGTGACTTTCTGTGTGGCAGATAAGAAAAACTTGTGCTCAGAGCCAGGTATCTCACAGCCACACCTACCACACATGAATATGTTTTAGCAAAGAAAGTCAGCTGTGACACAAAAATTGAGAAGTGTAAATCCCCCTGGCACTAAGCACACAAATGCCCCTTCAGAACAAACCAATTCACTCTCAGCACTCCTTTGTTTCTTCCTCTCAACTGCCAGATTCTGCATTTGTATTTTTCTTCATTAATGGCAAAGAAGATTGTTTGGAACTGAATATTGCTTGGAAGAGAAGCAACATCTGCTGTGATGTTTATTCCTCTTATTGTTCTTTACACGAGTGCTACAGGAGCCATTCAATTTCCCTTCTGTAACGAGTTCATTAAATCCTGCAGGAATAATACAGACACTCATCCTACTCCTGAATAATACAGACACTCATCCTACTCCTGAGTGGGACAGGCCAGGAAGGAGAGAAGTGAAACAGGCACAGGGGCTCTGGAATACAGGACTTCACAGTAGGTTCAGGTTCACACCTCAAGGTCACACTCTGAGTTCTTGAGCAGGGAGAGGCTGTATATTCCCACAGGAAAGCGAAAGCTCTGAATTCCTTTTCCATGAACTGCCTGGGATGCATGAGCCAACTTATTACAAGTTATGAGGTCTTTCAGGAAGAATAAAAAGAGCTATGATGGGATTCCTATGCCTCTTCCTCCTTATCAGAGAAAGTGGGTAAAGGAAATATCAGTTGCTTAAAATGCATCTTTCTTTTTTTTTCTCCTTTTATTGGGTGATGAGTCACTTGATATTGCACTGGCAGGAGCCTGGAGGGCAATGTCTGCTTTTCACAAAATCTATTAGTTTGGGGTTTCTAAAACAGCCACACTGTCTAGAAAGGCAGAAATTCAGAGGTAGAGGGACACTGTCTCATCCCAGGAGCCTTTACCAGGGTGTCTGGGGGCATGGGGGCAGAGTGGAAAGCAGGGCAGTGCTGTGGCCTCTCCTCCCCTTTCCCTGGACGCCCTCTCCACTCTCCTGGCACGTACCTGGCTTTGCAGGTGTGGTGCTCAGGGCATGGCTGAGTGCTGGACTTGGCAGTGGCGGTTTACAGCTGGACTCAATGACCTTGAGGGTCTTTTGCAAGCTAAGTGATTCTATCTGTGACTCTATGCTGAAGTAGATATAAGCCCTCTTTGTTGGCAGTAACTCAATAATTCCATGTGAAGGATATCCAAACATTTCTGGTCTACATTCATAAGTGTATTTTCAATAAGATGGCTTATATTGCCTAGCTATTAGTTCATTAGCCATGGCTAATATGGAAGAAGTAACACATTAGCACCCTTCCTTTTTCACAAGCTTTTGCTCTTTGGGAGAATCCAAGGAGGAAAAAGTTAAGTATTTCCCTCTGTTTCACTGATATTCAAAGAAGGAAAGATAACTCTGGGAGTCACCATCCCTCATTAAACACATAAAGGAGGTGCAAGGACCACTTATGGAAGGAATTCAAGTGCAGTAACCCAAAAGGGGAGGAGGGATGGAGATGCCTACAAGCTGCAGAACATATGTGTCAGTATCAGTAATATTTACAGTTGAAGCTTCATGAACAGCAAGAAAGGGCACAGACATGCACATTCTTACAGATTGTGTTGAAGTGGCTCAAAGAGATGCTTTCAGTTTAGGCTAACATGTTCTAATTTGTATTGAAAGAGACTGGAAGTGTCAACAGGGTCATTTGCCAAGTCCCAGTGAATGAGAAGGGAGGCTGCACTCTATAAAAGGATGATTTTACTCGCAGGCAACAATCCTTGAGCCCTCCTCACAGAGTTTGTGAGAGCCTGTCTTTGTCCAGGCTGCAGTTCTGCCATGTGCCACGACTAAATTCTGGAATATTTAATAATGTCAAGGATCCCCTGCTTCTGCCTGCACCCACAACACAGGTTAGGCAGGACAGGCTCCCAAGGAACTGCCTGCTTGGGGACACAGACGGGGGTTCCCAGAGCAGGAAAAATGAAGCTGTGAGGAAGGGACATGGATCTCTCTGAGTGTAGCAATTATTCTGCAAGTTCAGAAGCAGCCTGCAAAGTTACAGAGAGTTTCCGCTAAGGGGATGTGGCTTAGGTGGCCCTTGTCATTGTCCCTGGCAGTCCCTAATGCCACTGTATTGGCACAGATTAATCCTGTATAGTAGGAGAAAAGATATTTTGGATCCAGAGTGCAAACCTTCCAAATCTTTTGCAAATCCCTGGGAGCTGAGGAGACAGCCTGCTGGGATGCACTTGTGCTGGCTGGGATGCTCTTTGGGCTGGCTTTGGCAGGGTGAAGCAGAGGGATGTGGCAGACAGCTGTGGCCATGTGTCCCCTTGGCTTCCTGAGGAATGTCAGGAATGGCACCACGTGAACTCTCAGCACAACTGCAGACACCTTCAGTCCTATTTATGCACGTCAGGCCCTGTCACGGGCTTGCTGTGTAGAAACAGAAAGGACACAAAGGACTGAACCAGTTTGAAAATCAGACAAATACTGTAGCTTTTTGTGTCTGCCTTTATTGACCAGCACTGATCCACCCTTCTGGGGAGAGTCATTGTCCTTCAAGCTAACCTGGCTTCTTAGGCACACTTGAACTCTGTTCTGTATTTTAAAGTATCACTTTTAAGGCACAGGAAAAATAGTTAATGCCCAGAATAGAAATATCTGGATTATAAAACCTACACTGATTGTGAAGAACAATCTTCACACCTATTCCAAAGCTTGGTCATGTTTAAGAAATCTTATGGCTTTTACATTTGAAATGCATTTCTGTGCTAGCGTTTGAGGCTGACAAAACACTGGAATTCATCTATACTGCTGTCAGAAAACACACTGTGATACAAGGAAAAAGAACATGACTGATGGATAAATAGATGCATCACTATGACATTTTTGCCATTATTATCTCAGACAGAAAAGACTGGGGTAGATCAAAGTGCAGAATGAGCTTTAAAAATCTCCTTCAGTTACAGACTGGTCACCTGTATTTTACCACAAATATCATAACAATTATCCCAGAAGACATTATTCTTCCATTTAAGTACATGCTCTGTGTGAATGATGTTATCTGTAAAAGCAATAAATTCAGTCATGGCAGTAAAATGTAATTAGAGTATTTTTCTGAGACAGAATTGATTTTGGGTAGGTACATTAAACTCATGTGTGAAAAATAGGCTCTGAAGTCACACAACTAAAATTTTTACAGGACCAAGTTTGCAAATAAAGATATCTCCTCACTTGTAGGAGATTAACTTTTTGAAGATTGCACTGAAGCATTTAGGAGTCAATGAACAGGAGGCTAAAGTGATGGGAACACAGTGACATTTTTCATGGGAGGAGAGAGGGGAGGGAGGCAGAGCTTTGCGGGCTGACTGTCATCACTCAGCATTAATTTCCCACCCTGGTCATGAATCTGCTTCAGTCACAGGTGGCAGAGCAGCAGCAGAGAGGGGCGAGGCCAGAGCCACTGCTGGCTCCAGAGCTCTCTTTGCAGCTCCATTTGCTGTACAAGGCCCTGCCTGGGTTATCATTTATTTCCCATCCTGGCATGGAGCTGATGGCTGTGTTTCAGTGTCTCTGACAGAGGGAGCAGAACTCTGGAGCTGTGCTGGAGCCTCTTTGGAGGGAGCACTGCTTGTCACACGGGCTATCAACACCTTTCCAAACGAGTTCCACAAGAGGAGCTCTTCAATTGCACTGCATCTGTAATTGCAGCAGCCTGTCAGAAAGGATTTGCTTCTACTTGGGTGTTTAAATAAGGATCTGATACTAAAAAACACTTCTGAAATTCCTATCTTTAGTGACAGAATTTCAGTATGTTATTGTTCTATTTATGCCTCCTAATACATTTCAATGCTAAACAATTTCACAGTATAGGAATGCATAATTTTTTTAAAAAGTCGTTTTTTTTGAAAAAGTTTTTTTTAAACTGCTTTTCCTTGAAAAGCAGTAGCTTAATATAAACAAATGTTTGGAAAACGTTCAAAAAGAACTGATTAAAGTAAAAAAAACCTCAACAAAGTGTTTCTCAGAAGCTGCTGGGAAGCAATCTAGTTAAACCATGCACCTCCTATAACGGGAGAAATCCCAGAATTTAACTAGAGACAAAAATAGGAGCTGCTTTATCTTAATTTCTCCTGTAATACTGTAATCTATAACCATTTTGCCTGCACATGATAATTGTGTCAGATTGAGAAGAGGTGCCTCTAGTGCCATTTCCCCAAATCCATCTCTTATATTCTGTTCCACATAGATTTGCAAGCTGTCAATGCCTGTTGTGTGTAGCACATCATCCAGCAGCACATTCAGCTGCTGAATGTGTGTGACTGATACCTCTTTTATTGCACCATTTATTGTTTTATGCCTTCTCTGGGGAGAGCTGTGTGTGCAGGGCTCTGTGTTTTAATTGTGGGTTTATCTGGTTTGTGAGTGGTTGCTCCAGAAAGGACAGGAAAACTGGTCAGATCAGAAAGTCTTTTTAAGCTGAAATGGCTAGAAATGCCACCCAGTGGAAGCTTTGATGCAGTTTAAGGAATATGGGACGGTATTTCAAATTATGTTCTGGACCAGACAAAAAATTTGCCCCTGTAGGGGTGGAAAGTAAATAACCTGTGTAAATAGTGCCAAAGAGTCATTCTACTAAAGCTCAATAGGTAACATGAATGATCCTGGTTCTGCCACTAAAAAAATTGAGAGAGCTGCATGGATCTTCCTGCATTGTTCCTCTGTTTGTTCTGGTTTTTTCTGTGTTCTCTTTGGATGAGCAAAAAAAACCCCTGAATTCACTTTACATAAGTTCATTTCTTCTGCTTGCAAAAGTATGAGAAAAAAAAATGCTTATTCCTCTGTTACATTTATTTACAAAACCTATGTTTGCTTTTTTGCAGCACAAACCCACATTCACTAAGATAACATGCACACATATTTAACTGCTGTAGCAGCAGCCCCAGTCTGTAAGAAGCCTGGTGTCAACAAAAATTCAAAGGATGACACCTACCCACCAAACACAATAAATTACATTCAATAACTGGAAACTCCACTCATGGTTTTGTGGGAGTCAGTGAAGGAAAAGATGTGACAAAGAGCAAACTCAGCACCACGAAATACAAGTGGATTGGCAGATATTTAAAACTTACTTATTTTTTTTATAACCAAGATAAAATGTGGTGGGGAAGGGGGGGGGGGGCAGGGAGATAATCCTGGCACAAGTCAAACAGGACAAAGAGTTTAGAGGAGAGTATTGAATAAACACTGCAAGGATACAAAAACCAGAGACTTCAAGGAAGGCACGTGTAGGAATGGACTAGATTAAGGACTTGTGATCAGCTTTTGGCACCTGCTAAATTTTACCTGTGAAATATAAAAAACATGCAGCTAATTAAACAGAAGAGAATCTCTCAATCTGTGTTACAGTTTCAGGACAGGATTTGTTACTCTGTTCATAACATTCTGCTTAATAATGACACCCCAACCTCGATTCATGCTTAGGTTTTAGACAGCTATTGGTCCCAGCTCATATTTATCTGTCTGAGAAGATACTGGTTTGTTTTGGCACAGGAAATTCTGTTTCTGTCCAGCTGTGTGATCTGCCTAACCTGCACTGAGCTGTTTCAGAGCCCATTTCAGCACTGCTGCTGCCATGGCTGCTCACAGTAATTGTACCCATGGATGGCATTGAACAAAGACTGAGCACAGAAAATCACAAACCTCAGCCACACCTGGTGGAACTGAGCAAAGTCTGAGCTTACAGAGGCTGGGGCTCTGGAGTGTGGAAGTGCCCAGCCCCACCTCACAGCATCAAACCTTTCTTGTTTTTCAGTGCCTAGGACCACTCACCCTGATAAAGAGGAGATGAGAATCTAAATCCCTGTAAGTCTGAAAATCTTTTTTCCACTTTCACTTGCTGCCATGAAATAAAAGGCAATAAAAGACACTCGTTAGGGAATCCCAAATACACTTAAGCTTCAAATCACAAGAAAGAAAGATTTCTAATGGAAGGGAAGCAACCTAGTATGATAGCCCTGTGAAGGTGCTGGCTCCCTGAATCAGAGATTTCCAAAGTTAGTTGAAAAGGACTAATATTTTAGAAAGGGCAGGACCTACAGCTCAGACTTCCTGAAGCTGTTTGCTCTCCCTGGGAAGGAAATACAAGCTGGTGTAAAAGAGAAGCACATGTATGATTAAAGCAGAGCCCTTGGGGAAAAAATAGGTATCTAGAAAGGATTGCTTCTGATGCAGGGAATTATTTTGGAGAACCTGAAGTAGCCCTGGAAGATGTATGCTTCAGTTTAGGAAGTTTGGGAGGTTTAGGCCTCTAGGTCAGGGGAATATTACCAAAGGTGTTCAGCCACAGAAAAGCTAAAGAGAGCTCAAAGGTAAAGCAAGACAAAAAGTGTCTGAAGCAAGACATGATAAACTTAGCAGTAATATTTTTAGTTTCATAAGCTGAAATGCTGTTCCACACACCACATTAGTAGTTAACTCTCAGTTCTGTGCTTTTGCACCCTAGAGAATCACAGTAAAGGCAAGTACTTTGGTTAATACAACAAATGCTAGTGTGTGAGGGGCATTGAGGTTAACCCCTGACAGCTGGGTGGAGAGGCAAAAGCATGGGGAAGCAAAGGAAGGAAGCTCCAAACAGAGAGAGGGAGCAAAACACAAGGAAGTCAGGAAGAAAAATGTGACCTTTTCCTAAAGCACTGGGGCTGAATGCAGAGTGCAGGAGGGAAAGGGTGAGCAGCTGGCTCATGGAACACTCTCAGCCAGTGCTACAGCAAAGTGACAGAGCTGGGGCTCCAGTTGGGTGGCCTGGAGAGTTTGTGCCTTCCCTTGACTCAAATCTTTCCAGGTGTGTCTGAAGGAAACCCTGATGGAGAGGAATGGCCCAATGCAGATTAGTCACACTGCTCACCACACCATGCAGAGACACTTGAGGGCAGTGATAAGAGGACTGAAACTCATTCTTGCATAAAATATCCGTACAGGTGTAGAAACCTGCACATACCTGCTCCTCTGCAGTGTATTTCCCTCCTCCAAATACACCCTTTGCCATGCAAGGAAAGCACTATGAAAGAAGAGCCCCAGGTCTGGGCCAGAGGAGTAGTTTGCTATCCCTGAACGGCAAACCCAAGTTTGATTCAGGAAAAGCCAAACTCTTTTAGAGATCCTTATGAATGGAGGCTGAGTATTTTTAACAAAGCTAGCTCCAAACCTCAGGATAGAGAGGCAATTTTATTAGCAGATCTGAGTAAAAACAATTGGTCAGATACTCAGTACTACTCCAGATTCTTGAAACCAATGAATTCAATTTCCTAAGGATTCCTGTCTTCCAAAGCTTCTGCATTACCTTTTTCTTTCCTTTAACATAGGACCTGAGCAGGGCTGGACCCCAGTCACCAGAGCAGCCCTGAGTGGAATTTTGTGCTAGTGAAGACTTTAATTAAGAGTCTTTAAAACTTCAAAAAGCTGCTCAGCAAAACTGAGCAGATCCAGTTGATCTGGATCAGATAACTGGGGTTGCAACTAAAGCAGCTTTTAAAAATTCCATGATTCTGTTCTGAATGACTCTGCCTCACAAACTAATGTAGTTTTTTGTAAAGTATTAGGAAATGGATTTATGGTGGCTAATTTGCTATGTCAAAAATGTTATTTTAAACCAATCAAACCACCAGCTTTCAGAATTTTAGGGATGTAAGAAACTGAGCACTGGTTCAAAAATAGGTATTGTGACATATGATAAACTTCAGTATTTTCAGAATTTAATGTAAAATTGTTTTAAGTGTGTTTGGTTCTTCCTGCTCTTGTTGAAGACACTTTCAGATATTCTAGAAGTGCAGAAACTGTGATTATAGAGATGGTTTTGTGTCCTATACTGGCATTTTAACGTTTACTTACCCAGCTGGCACACAGAAGGGAAGTAATTGTAGTCACAAATTAGTCCCACAATCACATGTCTAAAGAGTTCTAAAATTTGGCTGTGACTGGCTATTGAAATATAATCCAAAAAGAAAAAAGAAAAAAGAAAAAGAAAAGTGATTCTACCTGTGTCAGTCTCCTGCCTTTATTTTCAAATGAACCAAAGCAATGAAAATCTTCACTTGAACTTGCAGGCAGGCTCTGACCACTGAGCTCTAGCAGTGGAAAGAGGTCTTAAAACAAAGAGTAGGAGGAAGAGCAGTCCAGCAGAACTGCAGGTTTGGATGTGCCCTGCTCAGCAGTTTGCTGCTGTGACTCACAGCACTGATATTTTATTCACATGAAACACTAAGGGCCTGATTCTTCACTCAGAGCCATTCAGGTTGGAAATTGCTGTGGCTTAAAATCAGTGCAATTTTGTGAAAAGCAAACCGAGCTCTTAGAGCACCATCCAGCACAGTGGAGTGATAAATTATATAACATTAACAAATCTTCTAACTCTTTGGTAAATGAGAATTTGATGACAAAGCCTCCAAAGGCTTGGCAACTCAGATAAGTGCCACAAAGCCAGCATGTTTATTTGCAGATTATCTGAATTATTCAAACCTCTTGGGTTTTCAAAATTGAGCTGGAAGTCTTGCACAGACAGACTTTGCCAATTGTGTGTACAGTAATGAGAAAAAAATATTCCCAGAGAAATTTCCCATGACTAAATAAGCCTGGTAACAACAGCAACTTTTTTTCTCTACATGAAGTGATGTTGTCATTCAAGTAGAACTGTGGTGAAAATGCTCCTGAAACAGCTCCTTAGAGCAGTCCAGAGGCAGCCAATGGCCTTTCCTCACAAGTGGGGAAAAAGTTCTTACAATTAGGAAAAACTATTGATGGGGACATCCATTCTCCATAAGGTTTACAACAGCCCACCCTGCCGTGGAGAGGACAGCAGTGGGACTGCAGAGATGGAAGGGCTGCAGTCCCTCTCTACCCCTGCACGGTGTTAATTGTGGCTGATCCCTGAATAATCTGCTTATCCCTAAATAATCTACTGCATCCTGCTTGGAGCAGCATTCACTGTGACAGCTAGCACATGTGGCTGACTCAAATGAGCAGGTTTGGCTCTAAGGGTTCAAGAATACAAAGATGACTGCAGCCAGTAAAGGGCATTTTTGATGCCTAAGAGAGAAACTGTCAATATTTCCCAACGGCTATTGCTGCATTTTCTACCCCTACAACTCTTGATTGCTTTTAATAGGAAGAAAAAGTTGCAAAATCTTGCTTGAAATCTTTTCACCCTCTTGTCAAGCTTCTATAACAGCAACTGCTTTTCTATGCACCTGTGAAGTACTCCAGAGTCACTTAAAACTTGGTCAGAAAAAGTTTAAGAACATAAGATGTATTCAATTTCTTTTTTCCAAATATCTTTTACAGACTACACCTGTGGGGTGGTTTGGGGGTTTTGTTTGTTTGCGAGTTTTATTAAGAGAATATGATTGAAAGCGATGAAATTGTGATTTGAATAAAACCTTACTTGAACAGCTGAAGCCTGATGATAACAGATATCTATAATATACTTCTCATTACAGACAAATCACCAACAATAATTCTCTAGTGGAGGAAAAGTGTATTTGTTTGTTAAGAACCAAAAAAGATCAACTTTCCCGCTTTAGCTCATAAATCAGAACATTTTGTTGATGCTCAGCTCTGAGTTAGGTTTTAGGTTACATGACCAAGGGGTCAGACCTGCAGTTGTCACTTCTCTGGTTCCAGGAATTCTGGATTTAAACAATTATTTTGCTCCATTTTGAAATGAAGCAGAGAGGGAGCAATGGAGGCTGAATGCAGAGGACATAATGAAAGCAATAATGACTGTCTTTCTTTGTTCAAGAAGGTAAATATTTGTGGTAACAAACAGGTCTAGGAAGTTCTCAGTTCTTTCCAGCAAACTAAAATTTCATTTTCCAAACCACTTACCATGGTAGGTTTATTTAGTTTTGAAATACTTATCTAAGTGGAAAAGAAACCTATAAATCTAATTCTTAATTTTGCATGGAGGTTCCATCACTGACCTCCCTGGATACAGAATCCAGACTGAGGAACTGACGGATCGTGGGGGGCTTCAATTTTCAGTAAAACCATAGAAGGAGGTCACTGAGGCACAAGGTCAAAAGAATTTTTAGACATATTACAAGCAAGAATGATTGTTTTCATAAAAGAAAGGTTTCTCAAGCAATAAGCCTTGTGACAAAAAGATAATACTAATCAATGTGTTGTATCTAATGGGGTCCAATAACAAAATTCTCTTGCATTCCTCATTTATTGTTCAACACAAACTACACTCATGAACCCCTTGATTCAATAGAAATTATCAAGTGTCTTCAATAAACCAGGGCTATGTGAAACCTCCTTGATGCAACATCCATGCTTATTTTCCAACAGTAGGTTCACATTATTGTCAACTTTCAAATGTCTTCTGCAGCACGAAGGCAAGTTATAATGGAATGAATGTGCTGCTCATTACTTAAAAACTCTGCAGTGGGGAATTTATCACAAATATTTCTCCACTCTTAAGAGTTTTGTGAATGGTGCCTGTACCCAAACCCTTTACAATTCCAGGACACTGCTCACCTCATCTCCAAGTAGTTGCTAAATTTGCATATCTCTAGATTTAGCTTGATTTTAAATACCCCTATATCAGGCATTAATCCAATATTTTATATGCTGATTCAAGTTTGATAAAATTTTGTTAGTAAATGAATAAAAAATCCACTTGCTAGTTCTTTCTTATGCTGTGGAATACTTCTTTAGCAAGTTTTGGGGGTTTTTTTAAGAAGACAAAATCCTAAATCTGCTCAAGTACAGAGCAACATTTCTGTTGTCACTGACACAGTGCAATCTATCCTATCAGATGTCACCAGCACTGGGATTTGGCTCTTAAGGAGTTGAATTTGTGATAAATGGGTCATTCACTGATATGAGGTAAAAATATGTGCCTTATTTGTGAAACTTCCTTGTGAATTTACATCATGTTGTAGCTGTGTAGCAAGGAGGAGCCTTAGCATGATAATTTGTATTACTGAACAACAATAGAGCTTTCCAGAGCACCATAAAAACTGAGTCACAAAACTAATGAGCTGTGCTAATAAACTTAGGCATTTGTGAAAATATGATTTAGCAAATGCTCTTTATTTTCACTTCATTCCTTCAGAGAAACAACCTCCCTCCCAATACTTGAATGCTGATATAAAGATTTATATTGCAATGAATCATCTCCTACAATATTTGTGTGTCATCTCAAGTTTCAAAAACACAATTGTAAGTGGTAAAACACATCCAGTATGACTTCTTTACACTAATGAGATAATTTGTTAAGTGCATCACAATGCTGTAATGGAAAAAGCATGTGGGTATTTGTAATATTTTCAATAATGCATGGGAAATATATTATAGAAAATTCATTATTCATACCTTTTTCTCCCACATGTACCTGAAAGTGGAATAGTTCTCTTTTTCTTGAGAATTGTTGAAATGGCATGTTCTGTTCCTGACTCTCTTGCCAAGTGTACGTTCAGTCAATGGCACCTTGGCTTGGTGGATAACACATTGCCTTTAACTCTGGGGGGTTTCCTCCTTTTTTTCTGGATACTTGAATAGAAATCAGAGATTTCCAAAATTCCTCCCACGAGCTCTGTTTCTCTGCAGATTAATTTTCCAGGTTAAATCTACAGAGCTGGCTGTTGGTCACGACCCTTCAGCAGTAGTTGTATGAGCGAAGGAAGTTTGGTATTGAAGGACCCGTGGAATTCCTGAGAATTCCTGAGCTGGAAGGAAGAATCTCCTGAGCTGGAAGGGACCCCCAGGGACCAGCAGAGTCCAACAGCTGGCCCTGCACAGGGCAGCAGGGGTGAACAAGGATGTTAACACAGCCAGCCTTCCCACCAGGATCTCTCTGCTGGTTAAGCCAGGTGTGGGTTGTGGAGCAGCACTGCAGGAGGAAAAGTCCATATATAAAATGTCCCTTTCAGCAGAGGCATTCAATACTGACCTTCACACTTAGAACTGAAACTGTGGTTCAGGATTAACTCAAATGCTGCACTCCACCAAGGACTGCTTGTTTTGCTTTCAACGAATGTCTAAAAAAGGCGGTGGTGAATTATTGCTCCTTCTGCATCAAATGGTATTATCATACAAATAAAACTCTGCTGCATTTTTTATTCATTAGTACATGGGGCTGCATAAATTTTAAGTTTCTGGACTCTTTGTGGGAAACGCCATCCTGACCAGCAACTACTTATAAGTAAAACACAAATTTTGCAAATAATTTCAACTTGATTGTCTTTTTTTTTTTTTTCACATTATTTAAAACCTTGAGCTTGGGGCTAGCTAAAATGGCTTTTTGTTTGTTTTTAATTTCAGACAAGGAATAATGTGCTTTTCCTACAGCCTTATTCATGGTCCTTCAGGAAGCTCAGTATCCCAGAGAAGCTTCCTACAGGGTTTTGTGTTTCTGTAGCCTTTATCTGTGATATGGTGAGCAGGATTTGGTTCCTGGAGAGCTAGCAGGGCTTTCACCTGGCTGCTGCTGCTCAGGGAAGAGTAAATTGTGAAGAGGCAATGAGGTCAACGTTGTTGTCAGTACAGTGTTGGTGACAGGTCATTTGATGAATCCCATAATCCAAAATGGATACATTTTTGAATCAACAGTGTTCAGGTGTTCTTTATGATACTATTACAAGTAAAAGCTTTCAGGTTTCTGCTCCATTAAATAAAGACTAATGTTACAGAGGATTACCAGAAAAGGAGCTTACAGAAACACACTTGGCCTCCCCACCCCAACAAATGGCCTTTTTTAACACCCCACCTACCCTCCCATGCCCAGCCAGAAATAAGCTGGGTGCAGCTTTCCAGGGGAAGGTTTTGAGCTACCCCAGTAAAATTACAGAGACAGAAAAGGGATCAACACAAAATAAATAAAGAAAGGAAACACCAAAGGACACTTGAGAAAGTTTTCTTTCTTGAGCTAAAACACTGCAATCCCAGCCATTGCAAGAACATCTTCTTAAAAGGCAGGGTTGGAGTCACAGCTCCCAAACACTTGGATTTAAAGAGCAGCTTCAACAAAATGTGGTACCTGAGCAACTGTCAAGCTAGAGGGACTGGGAGTGGACCAGAGGACGCAGGTGTCACCAGGCTGGTGTGGGGACTGAGCCTTGATGAGCACCAGGGCTGCCTCCCCACTGTCCTTGGGAGATCTCTCTGTGCTGTGAGTGAGCAGATGTGGCCAGAACTGCAAAAAAAAAACCAAAAACAGTGATTGCCCTGCACACAAGGCACAAGGGAGGCTGTAGCCAGCAGCAGTACAGACCAGGACACAGGGAATGACTTGCAGGTTCTCTGCACAGGGTTTGCTTCAGACCTGTCAAGCCAAAGCTGATTTGTTGCTGCAGTGTGTGGGTTAGACCCCTTGCACCATTCCTCGGAAAAAAATGATGTTTTCATTAAATCATAAGGCATCACCTAGGCTTTTCTCTTCTTTTAATAACTGTTTGCCTCACCAAAGCATAAAACTCTTTTCACCACCTACATATCATTCAGTGTGAAGCAGCTTTTACAGCAACATCAATAATGAACATTAAGATGGGATAAAGGTATGTAGCTCATCAGTGGTTCTTGAATGAGACCAGCAGGATTTTAAGCAGTCTGGGTGATGGATGCTTTGTCAGAGCCTTTTGCCCAAGGATGCTGTAAGACAGCAAAGACAGGAGCTGTGCTATCCTAACACCAGACACAAGCAGGTATGAAAGAGCTCGTTAAGCACGTGCAGGTCTGGGCTCTTCCTGGCTCTTGACATGACACGGTTCCTGTAACCATGGCTGCAAATCAGGCTCCAGCAACACCAATCTTTGGGGGAAACAAGACAAAACAAAACACAAGACAAAACAAAACAATCAACACAAAACACACAATCCTAAACATATATAAAATGATTAATTGCGTAGCTAATGTGAATTCTGGTAGCAATTTTAGAAGTTGTTGGAACAAGCCTGCAGTGTCCCAGGAGTATCACAGTGTCCCAGGAATTATCACCTGTTCCACGCTTGGCTTCCTCTAAATCCCATATTTGACCAGGGCAGCTCTGCCTTCTGCTGTCACTTGTTGAGGACTGGTTGTTTGGAAAATGCCTGAACTTAAGAAGGTTTTGTAAGAATAGATCCATGCTCTGTGCTGAAACCATTAGTAAGACTATCCTCTACCCAAAATTTTATATGTCAAAACTAGTCTGCCTAAACCAAACTATTATCTCCTGCACTTTACAATAAAATAGAGAGATTAAACACCCTGCTGGGCATTCAGCTTCCCCTGCTGTTTGCATGCCCCCGTCTGACCCTCCCCTGCACTGAAGTGTAAACCACTTCTTTATAGGGAAGGGGAAAGGGAAAGGGAAAGGGAAAGGGAAAGGGATAAACTTTCTATTCCTGTCAAATTATTGCCCAATTTCCATCCTACAAATGAAAATTATGAGTTTTAAACAAACAACCTAAAAATGTGCTTAATAAAGTGAATCACTTTCTCTCCAAGGTAACAGTCCCTGTGTGTGACCTTGTAGCCTCACCAAGCAAGACAGGCAATCTGTTTTATCTGAATGGCTCTCTTTTTCTGCTAATTTCCCTCTGTTTCCACCCACATAATTTATTTTTTAACAGAAGGAAATAATTTCCATTTTAAAGTTATCAGACTTGCTTTTCACACGACCCATTTTTCATACATAAGAGTTTCTAAATCAGAACCACAGCTCTCTGCATCTCAGAAAATAACTGACTCCTTCTTTCTCTCAGGTAAGATACTGATTTTCTTTTTCCTTTTCTCACACATTATTTAACCATTTTGCTGGCCCCGTGCTTGTTTCTTCAGTGATTCAACATCATTACTCTAGCTCCTTCCAGTGGTAAATCATAATGTTTAACAAGAATAGAATAGATCTTTTAATATATCTTTGATCAGTTTGCTCTATAGCAGCCAAATGTGTGTCTTTTAAAGCAAGACTTTCTGCTTGTCCTGATTGCATCAAAGATAAAGGGTAAATGAAGCTCAAAGGTAAAGCTCAGCTTCATTCACAATTCCAGCACTTTTTGGGGAGGAAGGTAATGCTGCCATTTAATCTCAAAGCTTTTGACCTTTTTTGTGTGCTCTGATGCTGTGAGGGTAAGAGCACAAACAGGGTAACAGCAAATCTACATGTCAGGCTAAATAGAGTTTGTTTGCCTAATTCAAAATGGGGAGCAGCAACTAGAAATAAATTTATGGTTCATAGTTCTGATAATTATATGCTTTTTGAAATATTGTTGCAAATAAAGAGATAGAAAAGCAATCAATATGTAAGGATCAGAAGATATTTCAATATTGCCTCATTTACATTCATACATATTTGAGAAACCCTGTGTGAATTGAAAGGTGAAGTCTGAACTCATCTGTGACAATCCAGAATTTGAAAAACGAGAAACAAATCCCAAAGAAACATACAAAACCAAAACCAAACCAGAAAAGTTCCAAATACAATATATGAGCTATAAATGCTAAAAAAACCACTTATGAAGGGAATTCTGGGAACACATTGTGGGAAAAAATTTGCAGTACTGAAATTTGGAGTACTGACTTTGATTACAGTCCCGAAAAATATTAAAGTCAGATAAATTTGTTAAAGAAGTCAAATCAGAAAATGAAGAAACAATTCATTAAAGAGCTGCAGGCACATTAACAAAATCCAGCAGTTCTGCAATCACAGCCATAAGCTGTCAGCAGAGAATATATGTGATCATTTATTTGATTATAAAGTACCTAAGAGTGTTCAGCAGGTCAGATTTCTCAGCCAGCTGAATTTTCTAATAGCTCTTCTCAATCAAGGGATTGTGCTGCACAGTGGAACACGGAGCCCAGGCACGATGATGATGGAGGTCACTGACCCATCTATTTAAATAAAAAAAGGACTGTGCACAGCAGCTCTAGAAATGCTACTTCCTACAGGTTTCTGTTCAAAATCTTTGCTTTTGCTGTTAACATATAAATTTAGGTCCTTGCCATTAGGTGCCATGGCACAATAAACTGGAGTTGAACAAATATGTAACGAATCATTAGTCTGAACAGTAATTTGACCTCTGCACAATTCAGAACCCAATTTTTCATAAGATTATGCACGGGTTTAAGTCTGTCTACATGTGGAATGCTCTTGCAATTAATCACCAGGAGCGAGTTGCTCGAGGGAATCAGAGAAAGAACATTTACACCATGTCTTATAATTGGTTGAATTTGTTTCTTACTAATCAGACACTATGTAGCATTTTAGTATTAGTTATGTGTAAATTAAAAAGAGCTGGCTGCCCATTTTGTTTCACCATTCCTATTTCTCTTCCACCAGGAAAAATTTTCTCAGTTAAGTCTCTGGTCTCTCTAAGCAGAGGTTATGATCAAAAATAGCAATCCATACAAGGAATTGTAAATGGCTTTGGGGGCAGATCCAAAGAAAGACAGACTTGTAAATGGGACTCAAATACCCAAATTCCCCATGAGTCCAAAATCACAGTCTTGGAAACTTGCTCAGCTGGTGCTAGAGAAGAATAAACTCCAAAATTCCTCTCTCTTTATTTTAAACTTGGAGGTACAGCCTGAGCTGGCCTGGGCCCAGAGCTCAGCCTGCAGTTGCCCCAGGTGGGTTCCTCAGCAGTGTGGGGAGAGCCCAGCCCACACAGGCTGGGCTGGGCACTTCAGACAGGAGCCTGGCTGCTCATTTGCACAAAACAGCTGCTGAGGAGTTCACAGGTGTGTTGTAGGCACACAGTTTGTGGGAACTGGGAGTGGGGCTGTGGCCAAGCCTCATCCCCAATGGGCTGCAGCTGTGTCAGACAGGTGTCTGGTATTGAAGGGGATGAGACACGGAATGCTGAGGTGTACTGACCAATCCCAAAAGGGCACACAGGTGAAACAGGTGTAGCATCAAGGGTATAAGAAGTGGCACCAGAGAACAGTGCAAGAGAGAGAATGAGAGAGAGAATGCACAAGAAGCTTGTAATGCTCCTTGGTGCTGCCAGTGGTTCTGCCATCCATCTTCTATACAGGTATGAGCCCACAGCCCCTCTGCTCACCCTCCCTGCTGCATTGCCACTTTTTGATGCTCTTTGCTTCACTCTCTCTCCCCTCTCCTCGTCGCCACAGCCATTTTTAATAAAACAACAAATTGTCAAACTCTCTCTGTGCCAAGCAGAAACAAGTCTGAGGGCTACCTAATATCAGGTTGCCAATTCAGTTCTCAGGGCACAGAGTTGCATGGCTCTAAGCCTAAGAAACTGACCCTTCCAAAAGCTCTCCTGAGTACATCATTGAAGAGGTGCAATTGCCATCTTTGAACCCTTAAAGAACAGTTGAGGAGATAAAATCACTGGGTAGGGAAAGAGCAGAAACCACCGGGTTCCATCTGGTTCCTCACGCTCCACTGAAAAATCTGGCAGAAACGTGTGAGGAGAGGGTGCAGAACAGCTTGGAAGGTTAGAGTGTGATTAATGGGATGATGTGTGGGTGCCACGTGGTAATCCCCCTACACACCATCCAATCCAATTTGGCCTATATCATGTTGTAGAAAAGATTTAAATAGTCTTTCAAGGCCAGAAGAATAACGTTATTGCAGCCCTCTATTCCTCCTCAATACGATTATCTCAAAAGTAGATTTACTATGGAGAAAGGATTTCAATTACGAGTAGAAATCAGTTAAAATAAAACACTCCTCCACCCCAATGCAAACTCATTTGAAGAGTTGTTTATTGGTGACTTAAACTATTATTTTCAGACAGGGTGCTCCAATGAGGCAAGTTGAAATTTGGGAATTCTCTAATGGCAAAATACAAGCTGTTGAAACTTGATTTCTCTAACAAATGAAGAACTTGTAGAGGAAATTGCAAAGAGGCAAACTCTATATGTATGATATTATCAAAAACCTTAACTAATGAGCATTTTTTAGAAAAAAATGTTGGTCATAAAAGGGCTATTTGAAGATCTTAAAGAGAAACTAGTTAACACATCTAACTGGGATGGGGGGAAGTATATATTTAGATACTTCTTTTAAACCACAGCCTGCTTTCCTTCTGGCCTTGTTCTCTTCATGGACCATGCTAATTAGAGTGCCAGCAGTGGCCAGAGCCTTGTGCATGCATTTGGAAGGAAACAGCAAGAGTGGGTTTGGCCATTTAGTAACCATTTAGTAATCAGACTTAATTTACCTTAAGAAACATCCTGTGCATCTGTGGCCATGTATAGAAGACTTTTTTTTTCCTTTTTCACACAGCACTTTATGATGAATTTTTGTCTCTGAAATTGTTCATAAGAAAAGAAAATATGTTTTGACATCTTTAAGAACATGATATTCGAGATGTATGATACTGCTCCAAGAGATCTTGAGTACAGGTGAATTCAGTGCAAGAAGTTAGAGCCATGTATTCCAGCAATATTTGGAAGAAAAAGAAGGCTAGGTTAAAAAGGAGCAAGAAAACCAAAAATGCTTACTCAGGTTCTTTTGGGGTTGGGGTTTTATGATGGTTTTATTTTTTGTTAAAAAGTCCCAATGAAATTGTGAGCCTTACTTAGTCTTGAACTTAGAGAGGTGGCTAAGTGATCTTTTGATCTAGATTTCAGACATGATGTATTTCTTCATTATGAACAAAACTAATTGCTGCTGTAGATTAAACAGCCACTTTTTTCCTTTCCACTGCAGAGCATTTATTTCTTAGTCCCTCTGAAGTCCAATTTTCCTTATTTCTTTTAACTCTGTTTTGCATCTTCCCTCATTATTCAATCAGCTTTCAATCCATGACCTGCAGAGAATGTGAGAACTTTCCAGCACTCCAGTGTCTGGTTAATGAGGCTCCATGAGATGTGGAGCTTCCTTTATCATTTCAGGGCTTGTTCCCCTTGGTCAGCTGAATTTGAATATTTTGTTCTTCAATATGTATTTGCTTTACACTGACACATCTTGCAAAGCCTAATCTTTCCCATTTAAAATGCACTTGAAGAAGAGTAAATCCAGATGTCAAGAGCATAAAACAGTCACCTTTCTCATGCAGTTTTCTAGGAGTTGGATCTGGCAGTGACAAACAGCAGACTATGGATTCCAAGAAGCACTGAAGTAGTCTGACCCCTTTAGACCTTTAAAAATGTAAATGGCTTTTAAAAGGGCGCAACTGTTCCAGAGAGTATTCTGGTAAATATGCCAGTGTTAGTCTTTTAAAGGATTTAGCTATAGGGTTTTATTTAATTTTAGTTTTTTGTACATAGCTGGTTATGAAGATCTTTGGAGTAATTTAATATATGTCTTATACACTTCATTCTTTGGCCAAAATGCAAATAAAATTCCTCTATTTTATTTATAAATATTGATCAGTTGCCTATTTGGATCTGTTGGTGTTTCCTTTAAAACTGTGCATACATACAATTTTTTTATAATACAAATGTACATATCTGTATATAGATATATACACACACAGAGAGGAGGTTAAATATCCAGAGCCAAGTGTTGGAGTGGTGGATTTCTACTTGTGGGTCACAACTCTGTTAGTTGCACTTGTCCAATTTGTGTCTGCACTTTGTAGAAGGATTGAATGCACACTCAGCATTGTCCCATTTTTTGCTCTGCCAGAGAAGCAGGTGGGAGCAAAGGGAAAAGGTTCTTGGGAAATTACATGGGCAAACAGAAAGGTAGATGGTATTTTTATGAGATTACAGCCTTGCTGCTGCCTGTGTGCCTCAGAAACATCACCATATAAATAGATGTGCAGCCACAAGAAGGACAAGATTCCCTAAATATTTATGGACCAGGATCAGTAATCTAATTTGTGGGCATGAAATGCAAGGAGGGGTTATAGGTCTTTGTCTGAAGCACCACGAGTGCTGATCATTGAGGCTCTTCACCTGAATGCTGCAGAAAAACACCTTCTATATCTCAATTAAATAGATATTTTTGCTGCCAGTGGTAAGCAGCCCTCAAGTGCTGCTTTCCAGAGTGGGCAGCACGACCTGGTGTGTGCTCCTTTAGCACCCACAGGATGTGTCAGTGTGACATCATATGCCATGTCCTCTAATATTCCTTTTGGTGCTGCTGTATTATTGCTAAATTTGTGTTCCTGGCTCAGTATTTCCTACCAAACAGAATATAGAATATGTTTGGGTTGAACGAAATGGTAAATTTTCTTATGTCCAAAATATTGCCATTTGAATGTTTTAATTGTAAAAATATTTCAGGCATAAGTAAACATGCCTTTAACTAATATCAGTGAAAAAAAACCCCTGATTAGCTTAGAAATCCTGAAAAAATCCCATACTGAAAGTATAAGCAATAATCCAGCTAATTAGCCTTCTCAAGGGCAGTTTCTGAATCAACCTGCTAAAATACAATGTAACTCAGTGATTGATTTTTTTTTTTTAGCCATGTTAATGGAAAGCAAATATTTTTTGGCAGTTCTGTGATGTAACACATTCTTTTTTTCTTTTGGATTGTCAAAGTTATTATTTACATATATAAATAACATTGCTAATGTCTTACAATAACATATAATAGAAAGCCATGTTGAAAAGTGTATCTGGTTTTTATAATTTGGGCATCTAGATTACTAAATGAGGAATTCTAATTCTATTTGCAATTAATTTATTTGATTTGGGAATTGGTATATTTGTATGTTTATAATAAAAGGATTATCATGCCTTTTATTGTGAACATTGCAAAGTTAGTGATGATGAACTGGCTGCACTCTGTGCTGTTTGACATAAAGTTTTAGAATCTGACTGGTCTCATCCTGCAGATGATAACTAATGGAAGGAGTAAGAATATTTACTCAGTAAGCAGATGGTGAAAACCAGTTTGCATGGCAGTATCCTTCTCCTGGCTCCTTAGGGTATTGTCACAGGATTGGAAGTGATCAATAGTTGGCAAGGTATAGCTGATAGCTCAGCCACAGCTGATCCTGTGCAGCTCAATCCAACAGCAGAGCTGCATCCAGCTCTGTGTCATAGCTGGCATTTTTCATGAGGCTTCTCTGCTGATAACTTCCTCATTGGCTACAAACTCACTCTAAACTTTACAAAAAAAACTACCCACACAGTGGTAAGGTTTGGGGTTTTTTTTCTTTTCCTTATAGATGTCATTTAATGAGCTTTGCTAGATACAATTTTCTGATTAAAATAAAGCTGATTAAAAAGAAAATTAAAAGTAAACTCCCAATGATTGTTTTACATTATAATGTTTTTAATCACAGGAGTGGTATCAGTTGGACACATGTTTGCACTGCACTCTCCTCCTGCCACAATCCTGGTGTTTCCCATGCTGTGCTCCACTGAGGCCCCCAGCTATAGGGTTTTATTTAATTTTAGTTTTCTGTCCATAGCTGGTTATGAAGATCTTCAGCTGGTCTGCAGAACTGTTGAACCTGGCCTGTGATAACGAGACTCACACGTGAGCATTATTAAACCCACAGCCTGCTTCAAATTACAGTCTCTAATTTTTGTTCTGGGAAATCAGTATTCTTAATCAGCAGGGTTCCAGGTGCTTCCATTGTTCTTTGATTTCAGAGAATGGTATCAAAGCTGCTGTTTAATATTTTTTAAAACCTAAGGTTTGAGGAAGGTAAATTACCTTTAATCCCCATAGACTGTCACTTAAGACTTATAATTTGTTTGTCTTTTTTAACCATGAAAAATCAACTGAAACAGCTGCACTCTCTTTCATGGCTCTGCATTCTCCAAATCACTAGCAATGCTTTAAAAGAGCCCCCACACTGTGAGAAAACCTTGCATGTCAGAATTAATTGTTGCTGTGCCATTCACTGTGAGTTACAGAGCTGCTCGCTGTGCAGCAGGACGCCTCTGTCAGAGCCACTGAGGTGAGCCTGGCTCTGACCCAGCTAAACCCGTGCCAGATGTGCCAAGGCAGGAGAGCAGGCACCAGGAGCCCCCTCCTCGCTCAGCAGTCCCTGCTGGTGTCCCCAGAGCTTGGGGACAGCCCTGGCTGTGGGCTGGAGCTCAGCTCTCCTCCCTTCTCTGGAGCCCTGCCACACCGTGAGCTGGTCCTTAGGACAAAACCTGCCTGGGCACAGCTGATTGAACTGTGCTGTTTAAAGGGATGTTCCTCTAACCCAGCCCTTGGGCTTGCCTTAAGGTTGCCAGAGCAAGCAAACAAAAAATATCAGACAATCTGGTGTGGAAATTAAAATCAAACTCCTGGTAGGTCTAGGAGACAACAGCTCGATGTAACATCTCAGTGCTTGATACAATCATCTTGTCTGTGTGTGAGTTTGATTTCTCCAGCACATCAGCTCCCTCCGTGTCTTTATCTGCCCTGCAGTGTCCCTGTCAGGGCAGGGACAGGCACCCAGTGTCCCTGTCAGGGCAGGGACAGGCACCAGGGCCACGCAGATCTGGAAAGAGCAGGGAGGCTCTTTTGGAAAGCTGCCTCTGAGCTCTTGTTTTACACTCTTGTCATCCCTCCTCTAGAAGAAGTTTAATCAAAAAGGGAAATATTTTCCTGCCCTTATGAGCTGTGTGCCCCAGCCAGGCGATGAGGGGGCTGCAGGGAAAGCTCTGCTCACCTGCCTGCTAAAACTGACGCTGCAAACCAAATCTTCCTCTTTAGAGCCCTCAGAACTTCCCCTTACCATCAAAGCTAATGTTAAGCATGCATCATATTCTGTATTTATGTCATAACACAGCAAGTGTAAAGACACTGAACCTCTCCTTCCCTGGCTTATAGTCAGTGTATTCCTTAAATTAAAAAACAAAAAGAAATAAAATAATGTATTCCTAGATGAGCCCTGTAGACTTTTTCTGACATACAGACACATTCTTTAAAACTCTTGTTTTTCCCAGAAGTCCTTAGCAAGTGCATCTTATGGTGGAGTTTAAGAAAAATGAGCTTTCAAAAGGCAACTCTTTCTATTCCTTTCCAGCTTCTATGCTTTGTTCCTGTTAAGGAGGAGGAGGAAAAGAGGAGACCAAGGGGAGGACAGGATGGATGCTGGTTTTTCCCAGTGCAGTGGCACAGAGGGCCCCCAGCAGGGTGAGGAAGGTGGCTATTGAGGAAGGTGGCTATTGAGCTGGGGCAGTGGCCCAGAGAGGAGCTGCAGAGGAGCCCCAGGAGCAGCTGGCTCCCTGCCCTTCTCCCCTGGCCACTGTGGGTGACATTCCTGAGGTCTGTCACAGCACTGAGGTTTACAGCAGCAGGGCTGCACACAGGAAATCCTATGACAACATAAAAAAAGACATTCTGAAGGAAATGAGTGAGGTGTTAAAACAGCCAGGTTTGGGAGCTTTTTGTTAGGTAGTTGCAATAAATTATTCTTTTGTGATACAGTCAAATGAAATATGTACACAGAATTCTTAGAACTTCCAAATATAAACAAATCATTATACTTTCCTTTAACTTAGAATGAAAAAGCTGTCAGGGTGGCTTTTGATGAGTACAATTGCACAATGCAACTACCAGACACTACTGAAGTTTCATATACATTTTTACCTTATTTTACTAATTTGAAGTTTTGACTCCACTGTCACTTCCTGACAAATGGAAGCATTAAAAATAGGCTGCATCTTGCGTGTAGCTCTTCATTTTTTTTTTTTTTTCAAGGGAGCTGTACCATCTTTATGAATAACCTTTTTAGTATAGGAAATATTCTCAGTGCTCAGAGGTAACAAAGAGAGTGTCATTCCAGTAATTATGTGCTGTTTGCTGCAATTATAGCCCTCAACCTGTAATTCAATCTGTGTGGGCAGACCATACGTCCATGTGAAACTCCATTGGCTTAATGGGTTTTACACTGTTGTAGAGACCAATTTGCATGTCTTAGATTATGAAGTCAGGCTAATGTGCATATCCCATAAGCATTTAAGGACACATTCCTAAACTGACAAGCACAGAAATGGCACTAACATGAGTAATAAGTCTGTGTTTATCAGCTGCATGTTTGCCCAGCAGTACTGAAATTGTGGAGCTCCTTGCCACAGGTTGTTGTGGGGGCAGGGAGGATAAATTAGGGTTTAATTTCACAGAGGGACAGTCCATCAGGGCTGTAAAGCTTCAGAATCAGGCTTTAGAAGGGTATGTCTAGACAGAGTTATTTTGTGTGTGTCCTCTTTTGGAAATCCACTCTCCAGTCCTCATTGAAAACCTTCAAGTTTCAGCTGCAATGAAAGGAAAATTATCAGCCTTTAGGAAGAAAACTGGGATACAGAAACTGGAAGCAGCTTGTGTAGGGAAGGTTAGCAAGACATGACAATAATGGAGATGGGGGAAATTCGAAGGATCTGAAATTGTAAATGAAAGAGCACAGCAGAAATACAATACTAAGACTTGGAGGTAGTTGTCTTTATGACTTTTTTATTGAAAGAGTACTGGAAAAGAAGTGTGGGAAAGGCTTGCTTCATAAATGATAGTCTACGTTTAATTTTCAAAATTACAACTTTTTTTTTCCAGGGGTCTCAAAAATTCCTCTGCTGAGAGCTTATCACCTGAAAAGAAAATAAGTTTCTGTGGCTTAGTAAGCACCTGGGTTGTATTGTTGAGCAGCTGCTTGAAATCAAAAGATGCTTAGTATTTGTAGCACTATTTGTACTTCACCATTTGCTTGGAAGCTGTAATCATGAGGATGTGGTAAATAGCAAAGTTCATGTGTACTTACATTGTATATCCCAAAAAGCCAACGTACACCTGCAAAATGGGAAAAATGTTTATTGTTTGACATGCCAGGAAGGGGCTGCTAAAATATTTAGTGTTTTATTTATTCTTGTGTAATAATGTGTTCTAAAGTAAAATGTGAATGACATCAGCCAAAACAGTTATTACAGAGCCTACAGGCACAGCTCTGAACTGGGAGGTTGTACAGACCCATCAACAAGAGTCTGCCATTATCTGAGGCTGAAATTCTGGATCTGCCACTCTCTATCATCCATCATTTATCACACAAAAGAGGTGACCTGGGCACTGCTTGGTTAAATACCTGGGCCCCTCTGTTTCTGCAGCAGTGCTCTGTCTCTAGGTCAGCCCTGCCACTGCTCCTCCCTGCCTGTGCTGAGCTGCTTTGCTTTGGCAGAGTTTGCATTATTGGTAAAGCAGGAAGGAAAGGGAAGCCCAGAAATGGAACACTGTGTCTGAAAATGCAGAGCAAAGGAATAGCAAGGCTGGAAATGGAATATCAGAATTCTGTTTCAAAGTCAGGTACTGAAAGGACTTAAACATCCTTTCATAAAAAACAAAGCCTAAGACAAAGTTGGAAATGAAATGGTTTTCCATTAGTCTCATAAATTGCAGTTTAAATATCTTTAACATTTTTTTCTTAATCTTTTTTCTCGTGTTCCTTTTTACTTTATCTACTTGGACCTTTCTGAAAAACGTAACAATTTTTATGAGAAGCCTACAAGCTTTTTAATCACATTCTGTTTTTAACAAAAGTAAAGAATGACCCAATTCACTACTTTTCAGGATTAATAACTACCTTCTTGCTATTATATTTAAGGTATTAGCTCTAACGCTTAATGGAGTGTTAGACATGAAGTAAAATATGTGTCTGAAATGACTTAGATTAAATTCTTCCTCTTCCTGCCTCCCACTGTTGATGCAGGCATTAATGTTTTTGGAAACAAGAAGACAGGAAATACTTATGCTAAGCATGAAGAGTAAGAAAACCACAATTTACTTTGAACACCTAAGCATCCCTTCTTAAGCAGCAAATTTTTTCCAGTCCCATTCTAATTAATTGTCTTAAACATATCAGAAATACTTCTTCCTCTGCATGATATCACAAAACTGCTTGATTTCCTTTTGCTGATTTTTATGTCACTTTGGGAAAATAGGTTAGCTGTGGGATGCCTATACTGAAGTGCATAAGTGATCTGCTTTAGTCCCACAAATCTAGTTGTACTAAAATTGGGAGCAAATAACTTCAACTGTGCCATGAAGAAAATATAATAAACTATTTTTATATGTTCGCTTAAGCTTTCTTTTTCTTAATATAGTCTGATTTTCAGAATCTTATTTTATTATGCAGAGGGCCCTATTATGTGCAGCTCGTTAAAACTTTTACACGTCCCCTAAACCCTCTCACATTCAAACTAATAATCTCAGAAGAAGGTAAGCACTTTTCATGGCAATGTTTGGCCTCTGAAGGTTTTATGAAGTGCAAGGAATGTACTAATTTACCTTAATCTTATAGAGTACATAAGCCCCTTTAAAATTAATTTGGTCAGTAAAATCGGTTGGTGCAAAGTACAAGATCAATAAGGGGGCCCATTAAAATCTACCAATCTCAGATATGGGATGAGACAAAAAAATAATGCAGTTCCATCAGGATTTGAAAGCAACATTCTGATTGCAGTGCCATTCCTTTGCACTGGCAATCCGTGGCTCCCAGCCCATAAACACACAGCAGGTGCAGCTAACACGTATATTTTACTTTCAGACTCTTGATCCAGGAAACTAGTGACCAGCTTGAAGGTTCAGTGGTAGGGAGAGGATAGAGGTGTGAGCAGGGTGGGGCAGGATATGGGAGAAGGAGCTCAGGAAGTTTCTAAGGGAAGGCGAAAGAAAAGTTGAAGTTTGAATATCACCAGGAGTTATAATGATCCCAGTGAAGCATTAGCATCCAAGCCCTGCCCTCCTCCTCAACCTACACAATATTTGGGAACCAAAATGTAAGAATTCTTTTTTATTTCGTTATATTAAAATCCGGATGTAACAGTACTGATGTTAGATGTGTTTATTTTGACATAATTTTACATTAAAAAGGTAAAGTTGCAGATAAACTCACTCTCCTCCCTAAAGAGCTGATGGCCTAAAAGGGAGCTGGGCCCAAGGGCACAGGGGAAGGGGTGGAGTGGTTTCCTACACCACCCAGCAGAGCAGGGCAGGTGGAGCCCAGCCTCCCTGGCACTCACCTGGGCTGACAGAGCCATGGGCAGTGCTGCTGCAGCAAGCCCAAGCAAGGCTGATGAAATGGCTTCCTAACAAGACAGGACATTTGATTAGAATTTATATAAAAGAGGAAAAAAAAGCCAAAAATCAGAGGATTGTACACTTGTATCTCTCTATCAGCAGCTGATTTCAAGCTCCACTGAGACTAAAGAAGGAACAAAGCTATTTCAAACAGCTGCTTTTCAAACAACCAAATTCATTTCCTGATCAGAGCTGAATTCTAAAGCTCTTAAAGCATCAACTTCCATCTGAAAATGAGGGTAGGAGCAGCCAAGAAATTAAATGATTTCCTACCAGACCATTTTTATTAGCAGTGTGCCTCCCCACTGGCAATACAGCTCACGAGCCTGGAGCAATTCACTTTCAGTCTGCAATGGGCTCCTTCCATGGCCTTGGCTCAGAACAGCCAAGAGCAGCAGAAGGAGCTTGTGCCTGACCTTTTCTGCTAATAGCAAAGAGATGAAGCTGCAGCAGTGGTTTCCTGCAGCAGTCACTGCAGCAGCTCATTCCATATGGCAGGCTGACCTATAGATCCAGTAGGTCAGTGTTTCAGGCAGCTTGTCTTCAGCCTTCCAAAATGTCCCATCAGCTCTCCGTGTCATCTCTTGTTCTGCTTTGTTTCTGCTGCTGTAGCTCTGTGCTTTGCTGCAGACATGCTGAGGTCTTCTCTTGTGACACCTTTCTCCTGTGCAGTGCTGTCACCCCAAATTCTCTCTCTCTGCTGGTTTCACTTTCACCACCAGTTAGGGATGATGTTCTTCCCTGTTCTTGGAGATGCTGGGCCACTCCTGTGGGAATCCTGGTGCTGCAGGTCCATTCTGGGGGAAGGACAGGATCTCTGGCAGGCAAAGATCAAGCATTTACTTGGCTGCTTTGCTTGGGGCACTATGGGGGGATGAGGAAGGGGAGAGGAGAGAGGAGGCATTTTTCAGTGTCAGACTGAAACCTTTGGGATTTTCTTCAAAATTGTAATCTGCCTTGGTGATACTCTCAGTTTACCAAGCAGGGATTTGGTGAAATTCTTGTGCTCATTTTTGACTGGAGTACAATGTCAGCTGGAACAGCCTGATGGAATGAGGGTGGAGCTGGGAAATTCCCACTGGCACCCCTTACCTGTCTGCTTATGGACACAGCAAGGAAGCTTCCATGTTTCCTCAGCTACATTGCTCAAATCTCTGGACTTTATGCCTTGGGGCCAAGAGGCCTGAGAGCTGAGGCTTTGTCTGTAAATTAAAATATCTCCTGTCTCAGGACCCCCAATGGGGGGGGTCTCTCTGCTGGAATAGTGTCTGTTTGTACAGCAAGAACTTGCCCCAGTCCAGTGGGATAGTAATGTCAAAATTTTCAGACTGTTTTGGTGAAATATCTGGCATTCCTTCCCAAGGAGAAGACAGATAGAGAGGGGAAGTCATCAATTAATTTAGCTGGAGCATGTGAGTGAAGCAGCAAAGAGGGGGAAAAAGTGTGTTCAGTTTTATGAAAAATGTTTTTCTTTGTCTCAGCTAGGGCACCTCAGAACACCATTATCTGGAATGCTTTGGGATTTATTTAGTAACTACAACGCAACCTGAGTATCCCAGTTTTTATGTCCTTACCTGATGTCTGTGGGCACAATTAGAATACAGGATATAATAGTTTGCTGTGACTGAAACGTTTGGGCTATCAGAGTTTCCAAGCCTCCATGGAGGCCCACGTTAGCAGGGAGTTATCACACTATTCTGCTTTCTTTTAAACAGGCCTAGTAGAAAATTGTCTCCAGCCAGCAAACACAAGTTAAGCACAGATGGGAACTTGGCCTGCAGCCACTTTACTGACCTGAAAGAAAGGTGCTTTTCAAAGCTTAACTGGAACTGTTTAAATAGCAACACTGTAAACAAGAAAGAAACCTCTTTCCTCCCATGCTTCCCCTCCTTCCCCTCCCCTAAAAATCAAGGCAATCCAATGTCCAAAGCTGTTAATGTTAAGAGGCAAAACAGGAAAGTCAGGAGCTTTAGGGACCTTATGGTCACACTTGTGTTCACATTCATAGCGTTTCCCACCTCTGCTTTTCTGATCAAATATGTAACTATAAGCACAGAGCTGACAGAAGTCAGATCTTCAGCAGATCTGTCACAGGAGCATTTCACTCCCACATCAGGGCTGTAAGCACATATGCAGCCTCTTGGCTTGTCTCTTCCATGCCTCTGCACGTTGGAGATGAGTCCAGAAGCAGCAAGTGGTGATGAAAAGAGCTAGGAGAAGTAAAGGAGACCAGCAGGGCAGATGTTTCCCAGGCAGAATCTTCCAAATATCCCAGCTCCTCATTCAGCTGCCTGTGTTTCATGTCACCAAATCCCCAGACAGATCTGCTTTGGGCTCCATCACTGACTCCACTTCAAGACAGATCCCTTATAGAAGCCCCCAGTTCATCCACTCTTTGCACAGGTTTTGCATTACAGAAAATGTACTCACCATGCAGGACTGAGGAGAAACCAAGACCCAAATGTGTTACAGTGGGCTCCAACTTTTCACCCTGTCAATACCATATTTCTTGTTTCCTGATGCTGGTCTATATGTTGTATATCATTTTTAGGCTTTCACAGTTTTGAGAGAGGTGCCCAGGGATGGTTATTGATTTCCCACCAGTGGGAATATCATTGTATTCTTCCAGTACTTTTCCAGCATACCTTGAATTTCTTAACTCCTTCAAGCTGTGGGAGCCTGTGCACATTTATCCAGTACTGGATGCACAGCACTGGACAGCAAATAGGGGTTATTTGTCCATTGATAAGGCCTTTGTGCCACCCAAATTATGACTCTTCCTTAGAGGTTGAGAATATGTTTTATCTATCCAGAAAAAATAATACAGAGGGACTAAAATATGAAAGCAAAACATGAAATATTAGGAAGACCAGAAATGTAGTGACTCACTTGATTCTGAATGTGACCTGGAAAAGAAAATATTCCTTAACTGTTCCTGCAGTAGGATAATTCATAACAAATACAATGACAGTATTTCTGCTTACTTACATCCCTAAATATAACAGAGCATATATGAAATGCAAGAGGATTCAACAGAGTTTATTTTTCATCTGGTCTCTGGTAACCTAGTTAAGAACACTGTGCAGAAGCTGCACAGATCCAGAAAAAGAGCTTAGCACCTGGAGCTGCATATGGTCAGACTGCAGGCCCTTCCCTACAAATCCATTTAAAGTACTAACAGTGTCCAGCTCCCTATTTTTCTTTTTTTTTTTTTTACATATTTATAAAATGTATTTCTTATATCTTAAGGGAGGATGATCAACCAGGTGGCTGCTGCATACAAAGAAAGGGAGGAAGTTTAGCTCCAAAGTCAGTGCAGGAAAACCTCCAGCTGTCTGATTTTGGGAGGGTGGGAGATGGGGACCCACAGACCCCATTTCCTGAAGGTTCATGATGAGCTGTGATAGTGGCAGCTGGGAAGGGGCAGGGCTTGGGCTAGAGGAGACTTCTGGGGGAAGTCAAAAAGGCAGCTTTGACTGTTCATTCCAGATTTGGGGGATGGATACACTGAAAACAGTAGTCTGAATCTCATCATCCCCATAAGCTATGGCTAAAAAGGCAGGATGGAAGTACATCCACTGCTGGATCCCCCCAGTGAGTTCTACCAGAAAACAAGAGCCATCCAAGAGATCCAGGCAGATCTCAGTTCAGATGCACAGAGGCCTCATTGCTGTTTAAAAGTCGTGCTGGAGACATACTTTTGATTGTGAAAAAGCACTTTTACTGAGCATGATGTAATTCCGTGTGATCTTAAAGCTTTTACATCATCTGTCTTTAAATAAAAACACGCCTTATGGCAAAAAATAACGTTACAATGTAATTAGACTCTATAGTCTGGAAATAAGCCCTCATTTTAAAGGCACTATTACTGGAAAGCTATTTGCACAGCAGATGTTTGAAGATATCTGCTGTGTTTCCATTTTGCCAGCTAGCCTTACCCTGACAGTGCTGGTTGTAGACACCCAGACGTAAATCCCCCCTAAGCGACTCCTCGTGCTACCAGCAAAACCATAAATTGCAGCTAATGCAGGAGGAGTCTCAAATGTTCCAGCAGTTTCTGAAAACGTTGCCTTTTCCTTTGCATTTAAACAGATCCTTACTGGTCTCTGCTCCTCCAGTCCCCCAGCCAAAAGTGTTTGCTGTGCTTGAGTCTGTTGGTTTATTCGGTTCAGGAGTTGTAATCAAGTGTTTCAGTTATACTTAGTGAGAGGGGTAAATAGTCCCTGTAGTTGTTCATTAAAACCTCCATGATGTATGCATCAATTACCAAACAGCTTGAACAAAACAGAGGTAAATTAACTTTCTGAAGCTTGCTGTCATAGCCAAAAGGAGTGTAAAGCATTAAAAGTGATTTCATGGCTTAAAGTTCATCCAAAGTACTATTAGCTTTAAGTCCAATTTTCAACTGTCAAGGGGAATATTTACAATAGTAATTTCAGATCATTATCTTAACATTTCAATGCAAATAGCCACAACTTAATTCATTATTACTCACATTACATCTTTATTTTGCCACCAACTGGTGGCTGACATTTCCCAAGCTACTAGGAAGAAATGCTAATTAGACTGGTGTGCACTCTTACCCTTTCCTAATTTCATCGTGTTTGTTCTTCAGTGACATGAAGCATTTCCTTCCTTCTGGTCAACCATTGCTTTTTATCCTCTGCATCTCCTCAGTGGTCCAGTTGGAAAATTGAAATAGAGATAAGGCAAGTGAAATAATTGCCTGCTTTCTGCCTTTTTGGTAAAGTATCTAAGAATATTTGTGCTAGTGTGACAAAAATGACCTCTTTCCTTCAGCCCACCCACCCAACTTAATTTAGAAAATCTGAAGTGATCTCTGGAGTGGAATACTATATGCATTAATATGCAAATGAACTGCCAAGAAAGTTCAGATTTGCATTTAGACTGGACAAAGGGGAAGGAAATGGCTTTCTCATGCTGTTCCCTTGCATCACCACAATTTCACAAATTACTAATCCTAGAAATGATGCCAGGAGGGACTTTCTCAGTACACTTCATTCATGCTTAGATGAGTCTGATTCATCTCAATGTGCCTGGCATTTTACAGTAAACCTGCAAATTTAAAGTGTAAGCAGGGCCTCAGTGGCTTTGCTAAGAACCAAATGTGTTTGAAATAAACACAATTAGTAAACTTCAAATAAAAGATAGCCTCCTGCTAGAGGCTAGAATAGTAATAGGTAGGAGGTAAGGTAATCTTAGGAAAGTTTCCCTAAGAATTAACGATTATGCCAGTGAGAACATCTTATCTCCATTAAAAGTAATATTATAAGCATGCATATTTGCCACTAAAAAAAAGATTTAGCAGGTGAATGCCAAAATTATTGAGGGGAAACAAAAAAGAAACCTATAAGGCAAAGCAGTAATCTAGTTTGCAGATGGATAGAGTTTAATCCTTCTCCTCCTGTTTTCCTATCTGAGGTTTAGTCAGCTCACAAAATGAGGAATCATTCCTGGGGTTAAAATTCAGGTGCCTGCAAATTAAAGAGTATTTTTAAGCAGATGATTTCCTGAAGACTTCCGGTATGTCTAATATTTGTTTTAATCAGAGGAGTGTTGGTTAGTTTATGCTTTTTACCAAGTGAGTCAGTGTTTCTGTGTCTGTAAACAGACGAGCTTTCAGGAGCACAGGTGCCCCAATAGGCAGGTACTTTTCAAAAATAGGTATAATGTTGAAAAAAGTACCTGCCCTGGGGCATCAACAAAGAGGAATTTCAAGATCAGTTTTATGTTTGCTTCTTAATCTTTCTGGGGGATTTTTTTCTCCTCCCAGCTACTGTAGCAAAGAAAGTACTGTAAGTCATCACATTTCTGTTTGCCAACATTTATTTGCCCTTTGGTTTAAATGTGTACAGTGGGAGGGTAATAGGGCAGTGTCTTTTACTGCTGGGGATACATTTTGCTGTGTCTGTATTTCAGATGGCTAGAAATGAAGCATTAATATTTTTTTCATTGGAGAAATGCAACAACATTTTTCTATGTCAAAGAGACTTTCCCTTCCTCCCCCCTCATCCTGCCATCCTGCTCTGAACCTTCCCCTGTGGCTCTCTTTTGAGTGAAAAAAGGGACATTTTATTACAATAATCTGTCCATCCTAAGCCTTTCCCCTGTCATGTTTTGGGGGTTTTTGACCATTCTGTACAGCACAGCTGGTTAAACCCTTCCTGCCCTGTCTGTCTAAGAGTTTTTGTGCACACAAGTTCCCATTTCAGCCTCTTGCTTCTAACCAGTGGGAACTAAAATAAGCAGACTTATTTTTAGGACTCTGATTAAGTCCCATTGTTGTCTGATGTCTAAACTGAAGAATATTTGTAAGTGTTTCTAAAATCCACTGGACAAAGGAATCTGTTTGAAAGCTTTGTTGAAATGAGGACAGAGCAGCCCCCTGGGTGGGGAGTGCTGGGATTTGGTGGCCAAACCCAGCCTGACACTTGTCCTCATGCTGGTTTCCAGTGGAAAGAGGCAGGTGTGTGAGACACTGGCCACCTGAGTCAGGCTCTGTCCTTGCCCAAATCAACAGCATTGGCTTGTATTCCATGTTTACCTCCCCAAATATCCAGAGGGAGCAGACAAAGAAGAGCCCCTGCTCCTGTTTTTCCGTCTGCTGGCACCTTGTGTGGTTGAGCTGAGGCCAAGCTCACACAGTGCCCAGAAACCTGCAGTGCTCCCTGCTCTGGTGTTGTACCTCTGTTTTCCACAGGTGTTCACTGAGCAGGAGGATGAACCCAGCTGTCTCCCTGGCTTGGGAAATTTTCTTTCGGTGTATTTTACACTGCCATGTAATTTGGTTTTCCCATGGTAATATTTCATTTCTTGATATCCTTCTGATTTATTTTGTATTTGATTTGAGGGCCTCTGTAGATTTCCTACTCTGTCTCACTGTTTGTTATTCCTAATGTTCTCAGCCATCCTTTTCCCTCATTTTTAGACCTGGGGACTGTCTGCTCCACTATCTTTTTTAGTTTTCTTTTGCTTCCTGAGAAAGAGTGGAGATCTTTTCTGCACCACAAGCCAGCCAGCAGTTTGGTTGGAGGTGCCTGTTTTGCTTAAAAACTTTTCAAGATCACTGGAGTGATGTTCAAGAAGCCATAGAAGGTACATGACATTTTCAACAGTTTAAGAAAGAGCAAAGGACATGAATTTACCCCAAGCACTTACATGCTTTTATCTTGTTAGCACCCCATCACTATTGGGCTGTTGAACCCCTCTGGGGACCCTTTTCTGTTCCCATTTGGAATGGGGCCTTGCAGTGTCTGGGCTATAAGCTTGTTCACACTATTCATTAAGGGGAATTAAGTAAAAGGGCAAGGGCATGTGAATCAAAGGTCATTAAAAAAATTGGGTTTGATATCTTCAGTTATGGCGGAGAGTTTGTGGGGTTGGGTTAGAGATCTAGAAATTGTTAAAAATGGTCTGTACCAGATTTGAGGCTTGTGAGGCAATCCTCTGTGACTTCCCTTTTCCAATTCAATGCATCTTGACTTCATATTTTGCAGAAATTTGCCTTGATTTTCTATCTAGACACCAAAACCAAAGTAATAACTACGAAAATAATAGTCTTTGTGCAGACAAAAGAAACAAAACTAGTTGTCAGCTCCTTTTTCACTTCTGAATTTTTTATGTGGAGTTTTGGGGCATTTTTCAATACATCTCAAAATTCCCAGGGAATTTTAGGTGCATGTCTAAAACCTACTATCACCCTAGTTCCATTGTCCAGTCACCCACCCACGTCAGCATTTCAGTGCAGTTTCCTGACTGTCTTTCAGATTGTTTTATCAAACTCTCAACACTTCAGGAACCAACCTGAAACCAAACCACCTGAGTGGGAGCCAGGAAGCTTTCATTAAATCTCCTCTCTGTGCTTAGAAACGCTGGAAATCAGATTTATAATGAGAATCTTCAGCCTTAACCCAATTTTGGTTTCTGTAATTGCAACTGTGTTGTATAAATTAGTGCTGGACCGTGCAGGCAGTGCCCCAGTGAAAGGTCAGAAGCTCTCTGGAAGCAATGGGTGGGAGCAGCTTTTCTCTCAGGAAGGGGAGCACACTGGGTATTGCTGCCAGCAGAGCCAAGGCTGGCATCCCCTTGCACTGGGCAGAGGGAAAAGCTCAGTCTGACTAATGACTAAATAAACCAGGAAAATAAGCTCTTTTTCAGAAAAAATATCAGAGTAACAAGGTAGTACAAACAAATGGCAAATGTGGAGGCTTGGAGGTGAGCCAAAAGGTCTTAAATTAGCATCTCATTTTTCAAACTTTGTCCTTCACTTTCCATGTAAATTTGGTCAATCTTGCCACCTTCTTCCCAGCAAAAATTAACATTCACATTGATCCTTTCCCTTCCTCTGTTTCTTCCCTGCCAACTGTACTGAGGTGTATTCACTCTTTCTAGAGGGACTGCATTGATCCTAAAAATAAAATTAGCATCCACTTGAGGCTTAAATTCTAGGTGCAATTCCAGCTTACTGAGAGGAAGGCCAGGTCTCTGGATATGCACAGGGCCATCCTGCACAGCAGGGAGTTTGTGGCAGTTAAAGCCACTAATATCACATCCTCCCCATAAGTGAGCACCTCAGAACCCCCCTGGCATCTGCAGCTGGGACACAAAGTGTAAATCTTTGCTCTGGCCCAGATCTCAGTACCTGTCTGTCTGTGTTGGGAGGATGTCTCTGGCCAAGGTTAGTTCTGTGGCTGTTTTTGCCTGTCTTCCCCTCCTAACTCCCTCTGAACCTCCAAGGAAAAGAACACTTTGTTTTCACTTGTTGTTCAAAGAATCACAGACTCACAGAATGGGTTGGGTTGGAAGGGACCTTAGAGCCCACCCAGTGCCACCCCTGCCATGGCAGGGACACCTCCCACTGTCCCAGGCTGCTCCCAGCCCCAGTGTCCAGCCTGGCCTTGGGCACTGCCAGGGATCCAGGGGCAGCCACAGCTGCTCTGGGCACCCTGTGCCAGGGCCTGCCCACCCTCCCAGGGAACAATTCCTAATTCCCAATATCCCATCCAGCTCTGCCCTCTGGCACTGGGAGCCATTCCCTGTGTCCTGGCACTGCAGCCCTTGTCCAGTGTCCCTCTCCAGCTCCCTTGCAGGCTCCCTTCAGGTACTGAAAGGCCACAGTTAAGTCTCCCTGGAGTCTTCTTCAGGCTGAACAACCCCAGCTCTCTCAGCTTTTCCTCACAGGAGAAGCTCCAGCCCTGGGATCATTACAAACAGTTCCAAACCCAGCCCAACCCACTGCTCTGGTTCTGTGAGGTGCCACCTGACCTGTGGTCCCCAGGATGGTCAGTCCTATTTATAACCTAGATTTGCTCTCCAGTTCTGCTGCAGCTAAGGAACTGTGGTGGTCCCTTGAAAAAATCTCTGTCAGAACCAGGGCATGCTGTAAACAATTAATGATGGTGCTAAATGAATTGCCATGCTCTGATAGAAGGCTCCTGTGAAAGTGTGTAAAGGTGAAGACGAAGCAAGTACATAAAGTGTGATCACATGTCTGAAACCACTCATTAATAATAAAAGGGGAGAAAGAAATGAAAGGGAATGTGAGAAAATGTTCTTTCTCTTTCAAGTTCCACAAGTTCAGGCAGGGAGCCTGAAGTCAGAGAGACCCCACTTTTTTAGATTAAAAACTCTTTTTTTTTTTTTTTTATTTTATTTCTGCAAGCTCTGGCCTTCCAGAGCAATGACCCAAACCTTACGTACAGTAACTGCCCAGAAAGGTCACATGAATGTTATGGCAAACTTGATTTAGTCATTAGGAAAAGTTATTTCCAGTTGGTCTCTCTTTTTCTTTTGATTGTGGGTATTTTAAACTCTCTTTTTCTCTCTGGTATTCTGCATATTTTGAGCTGAAAAGAATTTATATCCTATAATAGTCTTCTGCAATACCTTTGCTTCTGGATGCTCTTATTTAACTCTTAAAGGGGTGTTCTGATTTCACAGTTAGAATACCCTTTACTTCAACCACTCAGCAAATGGTTGATAACCACAGCCAAAAACGCAGAGGCTGCCAGAGTCCCTGGGCCCAGCTCCCTGTGGCAGGCTGGGCTCAGCTGTCCCCACCCCACAGCACAGCCCCTCTCTGAAGAGCTGTCCAAAGCTGCTGGGGACTTCACCCTGCAGCCAGGCAGGAGCTGCTGTTAAAGCTCGCTGCTCCTGGCGGGTCCTGCACAGGGCTGAGGCACAGAGCAGGGCAGGATAACTCTGGCAGCAGCGCTGACAGACTGCCCAGGCTGTGTTAAGGCAAACCCCTTTGTATTCCCAGCTAGGAATTCAGTGAGGGAGTGCCAGTGAGTGGTACAGTCCTGTCATAAGTTATGCTCAGTTATTCCCTTGTGCAGTCAAGCTCTTAAGGTTAGAATACATATGCTTTCTTGAAAGGTTTGTCTCAAGGTTCCTGGTTTGCTGCATAAGCAGGCTGATTTTTAAGCTTATTTATGGCTTCCCTTTTGGCCCATGCCTTTCTTAGGCTTTCAGTTTAAAGAAAACAATCCTGATGAGCAGCCCATTAACGTTAAACAGCTTTCCTAAAAGAACGGCTGTTAAATTATCACAATTTTGTTGTGATTAGTTCCTGCAAATAGCAAGTATCTCTGGGCTAAGCAATTCTCTTTCCCAGTATGAGGAGTCCTTGCCATCCACTTCTGGAATTTGCAGCCTGAATGATCTTGGTCTGTCCTTAGGTGATGCTGTGATTCTTTTCTTTCTTCCAAGGACATTGTTTCCTTCTCTTTGCACAGTGAAGTGCTGAAACCTCCATTATGGGTTTCCAGTGGAGGAGAGTCCTGTGTAACACACCCCTCTGTGTTCTGAGCTCTTTGCTAGGAACAGGACTTTCCAGTGTTTCCTGGCTCAGCTATTTTCCTGGAAAACTTCTGTGGACTTGAAGATAAGTATGCCAGACCTGTGCTGGTATCCCTCCAGTTCTGGGGTTGTAACATTAATGCTGGTACCACCTAAAGGGAACGATTGTGTCAAGTCTGATTTGTGAAAAAAATTGTGGGGAATTGCTCTTGTGCAGCTGCTCTGTCCATGCTGTTCCATGTTCTTGATCTACCATTTAACTATGGTGGTAAATGGGAAAGTTGCTCTTTAGTTGCTTAGTGCTGAGTCCCTACATCTACTTTTTTGTGAGTCTGTCTTAGCTATCACAATCCTTTCTGTGTACAAGAAAACAGTACAATGGGAACACAGAGAACTGTTGAATTTTTGATAGCACCCTGTACCTGCTCTGTTACAGCAACACGTTCTTAGAGGGGTTTTGTTTGGGTTTTATCTGGAGTTGTTTTGGAGGGTTTGGGAGAGTTTGGGTTTGGGTTTTTGTTTTGTTTTTTTTTTTTTTAATTTTTCTGAGGCTAAAGCTCTCTGAAAAAAAAAAAAACAAAACAAAAACTGCTTTACATTGTTGAGAGAGATTTACAGAAAACATTTTGTGGGTTTATTTTCACAAGCTGAAATTTCAGCCAGCTACTCTTTGTCTGTACTCACCTTTTGCTTTAGTCACGGCACATGAATATTTTTCTCCACGCGCCTTTTTGACTGTGTTGAAATGTGGTTCCATGACCTTGCAATATGTAAGAAAAGTCACCTGATCCCAGAGAGTCTCTGAGGAAACTTGTGAAGCTCTTGGTACTGCTCATGAGTTTCTTTAAGCCAGCAGGCAGTGCAGGGTCTCTGGACACAGTGAGACAAGAAATGTGTTTATTCCTGCTTGGGACAGGACGTGTACTGCAAAAACCTGGAATTCTAAGGCAAATTTGTGTGAAGAGAAAACCCCTCTGCAGGACACCAGGTTGCCCCTCTGCAATCACTGTTACTCAGTTTTCCTTAAAACCTGCTGAAAAGGAGGAACATTCAGCACGGAATGTCAGCGACAGGAGAAGTTGTTTCATCTCTCTGTTAGAAAAAGGACCAGTTGGCAAGTACACTGTAAGGTACCCCTGCAAAAGCCATTTTAATATTAATAAAGGTAGTGTACAAGTGCACCTTCTAGCTCAGTCCTGCCAATTAGGGAAAGATCCTCCTACACGTTCTTTCTGTACTCTGCTTTTTTTGCAGTGCTTTCACCCATGCCATCTGTGATGTTTGTATTTCTTGATGACCTTTTCAACAGTTTGTTGTTCTCATTCTTCTGGCCGTGTGAGAGAGATGGAATTCTCCAAGGAAAGCTACTTGAACATATGGCAAGGTACAATATTGTAGCATGTAAACTGACATTCATTACTGCTTCTCTGTACTGTTGACTTTATTTTTTTCTCTAGGCTTTTTTTTGTTTTGTTTTGTTTTGTTTTTTGTTTAGAGGAAGGTTTTATTATTAATGATAGTTCTAAACTGGGGGAAAAGCCCCAGTATGTAAATCAAAGTGTGAAGCAAGTTCATACGAGCTGAGGAGCTGGGCCAAGCCGTAGATGAAGTCCTCAGATATAAAAAAAAGATGATTGTGCTCAAAAGACCTTAACCTGTTGGGTTTTTTCCTACCAAATTCTGCCAAGCATGGGCAAAAGGAACATATCTGAGTACAGGGACAAAAGCATTTGTGAGTCAGCGGTTTCACAGTTGGGGAAATTAAGGCTAAAATTCACTTTACATAAGTGTATGGAATAAGCCACACAGTGGGAATTCTTCCAATAATTAGAGAGTAAGGCTGTAAATGTTAGGCAACCTCTCACAAGACAGGGAATACTTGTCCATATCATGAAGGTAATAAAGCTTGTGGCTGGATGAGGTGTGCCACAGGTGGAGGGAGGGAGCTGGAAGGTAGGCCTAGCATGGGTTAAATGATGGGGCTATTTTTGCAGCTTCTATTTCCTGGTGACCTTTTCAACAGCTGCCTGCTTTTGTTCTTCTGGCCATAGGAGAGAGTTAGAATTCTCCCAGGGAGGCTGCTTGAATGCCTGCCATATCCATCCATTTGTGTGAATTAAAAGGGTATTGTGTGGACATCATAAAAATGAGAGAAGAGATGGAGGCTACTGAATTAAGATGGAAAACAAGTCAAGCATTTTCTGGTAGTTCTGCTGTCAGAATGAAAAAAACGTACTGGATAATTTATAAATCTGTGGGTGAACAAATGACAAAACTTCATAACACTTTGCATATGTTAGAAGAAAGGTGAATGGACAGTAATCTGATTGATGGAAAGGAGAGTGAAAAATCCCCAGGGCAGTGGAGAAAGAAAGCAAAGGAATGGTTTTTGGTTTTTTGGACAGGAAGTAATTTGACATTTGACTAAAGATGGGAAGGTAAAGGAGTAAAGGAGCTGTTGGTGGATCATAAGCAGAGACGGAGCAGAAAGCACAGGAATTGGGTGTGGGAGGATTAATCTGAAGCACTCAACCAGCAACAGAGATGGTTGATGGGTGAAGCCAATTTTGAGAAAGAAACAAGAGGAAAATACTTGAGAAGGGATGAGGAAGAGATTGAAAAACAAAACAAAACAAGAAAAGCACTAATATTGCTGCTTAAAATAGTTAGAGATGATGTTATTATTTACAGCTTACAGTTTCTGCAAGGTCAAGAAAAATCCACAGATGCATTTTAGTGAGGGTTTCAATCAAGACAGTCCATATTAGCAAGGATATTTATGTTAACAGATAAACCTTAATTGATACTCTCAGATTTAAAGCCCAAATTTTAGTTATGGAAAGTCTGTGCAAGAGCAAAACAGCCTCATTGTTTTTCAGAATGTCTGCCTCTGTAATACCTTCATTTCATCCACCTCACCATTCCCAGAAGTGACCAGGCTGCCAGTGGGGCTCCGAGGATGCAGTTTCAGCCACAGGAGCTGTCAGACAGTCCCATGGTGACAGAACAGGGGTGTCCCTCTGCCTGCCCTCAGAAGCTGCAGATCACACTGGGAGCCCTCCACCAGTGCCCAGCTCTGGATGTGGTGATGCCACTGCTGTCCTCAGGAGGGACAGAGAGGAGCCTGGAGGGTGGGAAGTGGCTGCTGACGATGCAGAACTGCAGAAAGCTCCATCAGTTCTTCCCAGGCAAGATGCTGCACTGTTGGTTTGCACGAACAAGAGAGGATTCCCCTGACAAAGTTGCGGCAAAAAGGCCAGCTGGGTGTTGCAGTTCCATATAATTCACTCCTCATTAACTTAACTGGGTTTCTGCCTGTGTTTACTGTGCAGGAACCCATCTTTAGGCTTTAATCTTTGCAAGTCCTTCTTCTTTCTTACGTTCAAACACGGCACATTTTTAATCAAGTACTGTGAATGGCATATCAAAGGAAGTGGTTGACCTTCAGATCAGTGCAGCAGATAACCTCATCCATTTATTACATTTGAGAAAAATTGTGTTTCTATCAACTTTGATAAAGAACAAAACCAGAAATATCTGGAAAAATCTCCAGCACGTTTCAAGTGTTTGGCTCCTGGTGGTTTCAGCAGCGCTGCTTCAGAGCCCTCCTGTAATACCAAATTCCAAATATTCCAAGGAGCAGGGAGCCCAAAGAAAGCACGCACAAAACCAATTCTCTTATTCTGTGTTTACTTACTCTGTGGAGTTGTCTCAAAGCACCAACTACAATCTGCAAAAACAAGATTGCTTCCCTCTGGACCCAACTTGCATAAATATTTCAGTGGATAGATACATAAATTTAAAATAAAAAAAAAGATGTTGTGGTAAATAGAAAGGAAGGAAAAAAACAAACCCAAGATGGGCTGATTTGTAAACAATAAATATTACATCGTCTTTACACAATAGAGTTCCATAAAGGACATCAGATGATCAAAGTTGTGAGAAAGGCTTACTAGAGGTAGAAAAGGATGGCTATCAGGGTCCTAAACTACTTGTAAGTCAAGTATTCATTTTACTTGGTGGTGGCTTTTCAATAGCCAGCTGCTTGGCATTGGCTGTTTGATACGTTATTATTTCTTTATTTCCTGTTATCTCTGTCATAATCCACCCTAAGTAATTATTCAGCTCAGAAAGAGTCTGCACAGAGCATTGCTAATGTCCTGTGGTTTCTTTGCCCATCTGAGTTGTCATATGGTGCTCTTTCCAAAACCACATTTGTAGAGCACAGCCTTGGAACTGTTTAATTTTCTGGAGAAGCGTTTATTATTAAACACTAGACTGTTATCAAAACAATTCAATATGCATGACCTAAATCTATTTGTGGTTAAATAGTAAGGTCTGGAGGTTAATAAAAAGAACTGCAGCAAGCTGCTCACAAGATAATTCAAGAAACTTATAAAGGATTGTAGAACTCCAGCCATTTTCCCATTAGGTTTAAGATAAAAGTAAATATAAAAGGAAGATGATAGTTCTATATTACTATTTCCTTAACAATATTGAGAAATTCCATTGTTTCAAAGGTTAGGTGAGACAAAGAGGAACTATGTGCAGTTGGTAAAAAGCTGGAGTTTTTCCTAAATTTAGCAAAATGGGTTTTTCCTCTCTCCAGGTAATTCTTCATTTTATTTATTTTTGGGTTGGCTTTTTTTCCCACTGTCTTTAGCCTTGTGAGTGCGAAGTGCTAGAGTGGGAAGGAGAAGAGACCTAAATCAGCTTCCAGTTCAGCATTTAAGCAAGTACAGTCACTTCTCAAATGCTGCTGAGTGTCACAGCAAGACAGGGAAGGGAAGTGGCACTAAATGACTCCTGAAAAGTCAGTAGGCTTATTAAGTCTTACTTAAAAAGTTGATTGGGGAGCTAATTTAGAGCTCCCCTGTCCTGCCTCTTAAGTATGATGAAAACCCTTAGCAGACCCTCAGTGGTGCTAACAGATTCAGAGTGGCATTGAGTGGAGTGGGAGCAGGGAAACACAAAGTTAGGAGGACTGGGAACCTTTAGAGTCCGTGCACTTCTCCTGGAGGGCAAGGGGGAGAAGAAGGATATTTTATGTCTGCTCTTTGCAGTACTATTTTTCACTGCACAGTGGGCCAGAGTCCTGCCATCAGAACCCTCTTAGTGTGTGGAAGCCTCATGTGGGTCTGAATGCCACCCTCACCCACCCGATTTGCTAAGCAGCATAAATGGATGGGGGGTTAATAACAAAGCCAGTTTCTCCCCAGGGGTTTTATTGGTGTTAATGGCATTTCCTTACTGTTCCTGTGGACGTGGTGGCATCACATAAAGAGTCAAGCAAGCACTGAGAAGGTGGCACTGGAAACTGTTGTTCATGCTCTAAATTGCTTCTAAGCTGAGCCTTTAAAACTGAATGTCATTGCATAGCAAACTGCCTGCCCTTTTAATGGAAATGTCAATCCTTTAGAAAGTTCTTGTTTAGAGGAACCATGTGCTAGACAATGCTCCTAATGAAGATCTTCTTCCTTTGTCTCTGCACTTGCCCTCTCTTTTATTTCCTCCCATGGAAATACCAGCCGGGACTCTTCAATTATGGAAAAAGCTTTTCATTTTAACAACTGTTTTGCAGGCATTCTTGCTAATGCATTTTGTCCGCCTTTGTTTTCCAGCCTCCCATTTCTATTGTCATCTTTTAAAATGACAGGAGACGGAGCTTTTTCATTAGGAAAGAGCTAAGACTAGGCAGCACAGTTCAGCCTGTGCCTGGAAGAAAGAACAAAGGCTTGACTCTTTAATTTTAAACTCACTACAGGTGCATATTCAACAAGATATTATTGTCTTATGGCCATTAAAAGTGTACCAACTGGAAATATTTTGAGAGAATGAATTCTTAATCTATGACATCAATAACATGACCCCCCAGAGTGTCTGAGAGTATTTCATTATCCACAGAGTGTGTGCATGCTTGTTTTTATCCTCTCCCAGCCAAAAGTCAAAACACATTATTAGTTTAAACTTCAGGGAAAGGAGATTAAAGTGGCATTTTGTGTTCCAAGTGCAGCAAGTTGAACACTACATGGATGGGTGGTGACAGTAGCCCTTGACTTCCTAAAGAGACACAGGCTTTGTGCATCTTATTGATTTTTCCAGGACCATGCCAACAGGAGTGCTGCTGCTGGAGCTGACTGCACTCTCAGTTCCCTCCCTCATACTCTGATTATTCTGGAAAGGGCAGGGTCTACCCACACAGTACATCCCTGGTCACTATTGAAACAGAAAAAAATGCATGACAGGATATTTTCAAGCATTATTGCAATCAGTGTTCCCTATTATTAAGCAACCTGTCAGTTGTCCAAAAGCTTCTTCAGAGAGTATTTCCATCTCTGTCTTGCTTTCCTTAAGATGGAAAAAAAGCAACATTAAATTGCCTGTCCATGAGAGTCAATGAAATTCAACGCTGCATATATATACATATATATATATGGAGATATACATTGATAGGTATTTAGCAAGTGCATTGCTTTCTGCCTTCTTTGCTAATTAATGATAAGTCAAAACCAAACTGTGGTGCTATGTGTGATATTTTTGTCCACAGTGGAATACCTTCCTCTATAATTCTGAAATGTAGGCCGTTGTAAACATGTATTGATAGCAAGTGTATTATTGAATCTCTGGGGTACCAAACAGGGAGATAACAGGCTGTCCCCTGAGATCTCAAAACACACACCTTCACAAATAAGCTTATTATTAACACCACCACTGTGTTATCAGTGTCTTTCATCAGACCAAGTTGTGTGTTGAGGTCCCTTTCTGCATATCAGTTCTGTACTATTATTATTATCATCATCAGGAAGTCAAATTTAGTTAATTGCTCCAGTTATAGCTTATAGACACTTAGTCTAAATCTGCAATATTATTGAACCTGCCCTAAAAGGGAGACAAACAAATGTTATTATTAATGATCGGCTGCAAGAGATAAAAGAAGCAAATGCTCTGCAGGCTGTGCTGGACGTGCAAGCCAATCCTCTAACACTGCCAGAGTGGCTCCCAGCTGAGCCCAGCTTAGCGTGCACTTAGCACCTGCTGCTCAGCCAGAGGGAGCTCCCTCCTGGCTGCTGCCAGTGCCAGTGTCACGTGCAGCAGGTTGGGGACAGCACCGGGGGGCTCTGCCCCACGGGCAGGACAGCCACTGACTGGGCAGTGTCCCCTAGCTCTGCCCGCCCTGGGCAGGCACAGCAGCAGCATTCCAAAGGGAGCAGTGCCCGTGCCAGGATGGAACAGACTCCCCTGGCTTACCTGGCTGGCTTTGTGACTTTGTGTGGGGTTCTTTTTGGTGGGACTCCACACAGCTGGGACCTTACCCTGTGGGATCTTCGGAGGAGGTTCTCTCTCGTGAGTTCTTTGCCAGGGATGAAAAACGAGCAGGACTCACTGATTCTTGGTCTTCAGGGCTGTTGTTTATTTTACCCTTATCTCAAGTTCAGTACATCATCTGCACACCAGACAGCATACAAGAAACAAGGTACAAAAAAGACTCTGAGTACTTAAAACCAAGGCCTTTTAAAGCTAATCAGTCTAATTACTTTCTAACACGTATCTTGTCTTTACTTTTTTACCAATAACTTCTACTAATCTACTCACCTAACACTTATGCAACTAGTTTCTCTGACTAATGACTTTGTGCTACTAATGCTACAGAAAATGGAGTGGAAGAAGAACAAGAAGGAGAGGACACAACACTCAAAATCTTCTGTCTTGTCTCCTATTCACTCTCATATTAAAATCCTAAAAGTCTAGATTTTTCACCCTGTGATAGACTACTACTACTAATAACACTACCTAGTTCACACCTGTATGCTCCAACTCATCCCAAAGCCTTGGCATTTTTTTCTCTGGAACAGAGGTTAAAAGCAGTGTTCTTTTGGGGACCAGGGCTCCTTAATACAGGCAGAGAAATATTCTGTGTGCCCTGGATTCCAACAAGGTGTGTCCAAAATAGCGATGGGTTGTGGGCCTGAGGCTGTGCAGAGCTGTTTGACACTCTGCTAGCTCTGTCTCAGGCCTGGCTCTGCACTGAGCTGTGTTTCTGTGCTGTTCCTTTCAGAAAGCACCGCTGTGTTTTGGGCTCTGGCACGGTGTGGGAGCAGTTGTTTTGTTATCAGAGCCTGGCAGGCTGTGCTGGTGTACCACAGAAGTGTGTAAGGACAATGTATAGGATGTTTCTCTCTACAAAGCCTCAGAATTCTTTTATTGTCCAGGCCTGGCTCATCTCTTGGTGTCCTTCAGCCCCTTCAGCAGCGCTGATTGAGGTTCAGAGAGTGCTCCACAGCTGAGTGACAGCAGAACCTGCTGTCCTGCCCTCATCATCCCCTTAGACTGCTATGGCTCTCTGAGGAACAAAAGGAAAAAAACAAACAAACAAACAAACAAACCAGAAGAAAAAGAGTGAGGGTCAAGTAGGTAGAGAGAGAAACAAAGATAAGAGTGCTTATGTGAGAGAGAGAGCTCAGGGAGTGGCAGTGCCTGGCACACCAACCTGCCAGCCTGATGGAACCCCCATGGGGAGGAACCTGGGGCAGGGCAGGAAGAGAAATAGAGACCCAAAGTCAAAGAGAGCAAAGTGCAACCAGATAACTTAACCCCAGAGCCTAAACTGGCACAAAGGATGGTTAAGCTGCAGGAATAATTCTCCCCTGTGAACTTCTGCATCTGGGTGACTCCTGAGACTCCTGGGCTCAGCCCATACCTGTGGTTTGGAGAGAGCCAAAGCCGAGCACTGGAGCTGGAGTGGGACTGCAGAAGGATGTGGAGGGACAGTGGACTGATAAAGACTTCTCCTCTGAGACTGTTTTCATCCTTTTCTGACTTCCTGCTCTTGGCTTCTTCACTGGAAGGCAGCTGTGGGAATTATCTGACAAAGACAGATAATCTAGTGCTAAAAATAAATGAGATAAAGGAATTGAAAATATCAAGCCAAGCCCGTCCCCAAATAAGGTGCTTTATTATATTCCTTTATCTGTGCAGTGGTGGCAAGGATACTTTCCTGTAGAGGTAGAAACAGGTAAATCCAAACAGGTTCTTTTTTCTGGTCACCTGATGATGTAGAATATGAATTCAATTGAATATATAGAGGGACTAAGAGACTTGTGAAACAGCTGATTTTTTTTTACGTTCATTTAAACTGGAGGGCAGACAGCAGGGAGAAAGGACAGTGGAGCAATTGTCTTCCTAGAGGAACAATTTTCAAAATTTGTAAATGGTGTGGGAACAAATGTTGCATTAAACTTTCTTCAGCCTTTGTTGCAGATCCCATGAGCATTAGCTAAATATTCACAGGGGAGGGTGAGAACCTTGTAATATCAAACCCATTTACAAAGAATGAAACAGTAAAAGCAATAGATGTTTAATATTCAGCATATTCACCACAACTGTTTTATCACTGAATATCTGTTGCACAGGGAAGGGACTGTGTGCAAATACTGAGCATGAGGGTACAATTGCTTCTTTCCCAAGGTGGATTAGAATCCTGTGGGTGATTGACTCTCAGGTTTTTTTAACATCCTCTGGGAGGTAGCCAAGGAGAAGTTTCTTGTTGAAACGACAGAAATTCTTTGACATTAAATGTTTTCTTAGAACATATGTTGAAATGTCTCTACCATTTCGGTGATGAGCTTCCTTTCTGGCACCTTTTAATGTATGCTCATGGTAATCACAAGCAATATCTTGTCAACAGCCATCTACCATAAGTGATCCTAATCCACTTTGCAATCATTTTCAAAGCCTCTTCATTTTCACTGAAAGGATTGTTTTGTTTCGAAGAATTCCTGCTAATGTGCAAAATTGCCCTTAGTTAAATGCATTGTAGGAGCTGAAAAGGGATACAAGTATAAACCTTCACAGCTGGAGCACAGAGCTGTGTGGCTGCAGCTCCCACTTCTCATTTTTCACATGCAGCATATGCTGGCAGAGTGAGGAGCAGATGCAACTCCTTTCACGGGACAAATCACATGCATTTTATCTCCACGACCCCACCTTGGAGGGTGGACTCCCTCTTTACCTTTGCTCAGCATGGATCTGTTGCAAGAACATATTATAAGTTTTTCTGTATGTAAGTTTGCAGAAAAATCTTTCTATGGGAAAGCATTCTTTTCACTGTGTTTTACTCTGTATAAGTTTTTGTAAACAAAATCTCTAGTTTGTGTTGTAAGGATATTTGGATTTTTCTGTTATATTAGACATTTATTAGACACTATTTATTAGAGATGTTATATTAGACATTCCTGCCCCTCATTTACAGATCTGGTTTTTGATAGTAGGAGATAGAGGTTTGGTTTTTTTTTAACTTATGAGGTGAAAGACTGTTATTTCTCTGATATTGTAAGCATTCTAGTATTTTTGTACAGAGCATGAAGAAGTAAGTATCTGAGCTCTGTACCTAAACATATTATAGCCCAAATCCTTCTGAACTATAGAGTCATTTTAATAAATCATATTATAATAAATCTGATATTATTGCCAAGAGTCCTCTGTTAATGCACAGACCACAGCAATGTGGATCCATGTGAATAGCTGTGGCAGAATGTGGCTGTGCTCACACAGCCAGAGAGAAATTTTAGAGATAATAAGTGAGTTTCTGAAGAAGAAATGTAAACAATAGCTAAGTTTAGAGACAGTGTCCTTGGAATTACGTTAGCTGAAGCCACCAATGGAGTCAGATAAATTACCATAAGACCAATCAGCTAATGGCAACTCTCAGTGTTATAAAAGTCTGTGTTCAAAATAAACTCTCTCTTCATACTGTCACGGTTGGCTGGTGAGTTTCTGTCTCGCTCTCTAGCACGACTGCGACAGCAGAATGTTGCCATGGCTGAGATGAGGCTTGGGAAGGAAGGTTCCAGAGCCCTCCTGTGAGCAGCCCATCAGAGCAGGAGATGTGTGTGTACAGGTGGCAGCACAAGCCCAGCCTGGAGAGCTCTGGCTGGGCTCAGGCTGCTGGTGCACACGGGGGTTTGGCATCTGAAGGTGCCCCCTTCTATTCTCCACCAGGGCTGGAGGCCGTGGCTTTACCTGCTGCTCTGGGCCCCTGCCAAACCCTCTCTGGCACCAGCAGAAGGACTTTTCTCTGCTTCTTCTCCACTGTCTCTCTGGCTGCCTCGCTGGGGGAAGATAAAGGCAGTCCTGTCACACTCTGTGCAGAATTTTACCAGTCTGGAGCTGAAATAAGCAGCTCTGCTGGATGTGACCTGCTATTTTCAACATTTTACATATGAAATACTCTCCAAATATTCTGGCCTGTGCACACTTTCACTGAAATGATGTGCCTCCTTTGCTTTGTTCATCTGGAGTGCTGGAGATTAAGCAGATTTATTTTTTTTAACATTGCTGCCCTTCTTCCAGCATCACAGACACCACGCAGTATTTCCATTGGTGCACAGACAGAATATCAGCTTTCCCTAACCCTGTTTGAGATGTAAGGGAGCCAGGCAAATCCATATTTTAAATTCACACTAATTGGGATTAACGGAAAAATAAATATTTACACAATGTGCATAGGGCAAATTCAGTGTCCCCTAACTGTGGGGTTGTGGGCTGATTTTATTGCTGCTTCTAGAGACTCTTTTTAATAATAGCTGACAATTGGATCTGATCCCAGCTTCCCCCTCCTAAATCAAGATCTGTACTTTCATATGGGGAAAGTGTAATGGATATGGATATGTTTACTAAAGCCACACATGAGAGATGCTAAGTCCTGAGGAATTTGACAAAAACAAATAATTAGAATATTTTTTTTTAGCCAGCTATTGGTCTAAACAATCACATTTTTCAGGAGTATTTTGGGTTTAGGTTTTGTTTTGTTTTTGTTCTTGATTAGGAGCTGGTAACAGTGGAATGCTTGAATACAAAAATATTTTCTTGGCAGAAGTCCAAGCACGCATCTCTAAAAAGTTATATTTTCTCTCTCTCATTTTGTCTTTCCCTTCCCTGTTATTGATGCACATAATAAAACACTTGGAAAAAAGACAAATCCACCCAAAAGGTCAAAATCAATGATCCTTTTACAGATGGCACCTTTGGGAATCCTGGGTACTTTACCATCAGCTTGTGTTTGAGACTGTTACTTGAATACTTGTTTTTTGATGACAAAAATCAATGACTTCTTTAAAGAAGGCACCCTTGGGGCTACAGAGATGCAGACTTTGAAATGTTTACTAGTCTGTGCCTGTCTCTGAAAGACTAATAAACATATTTATAAGTTTATGAGCTCTTATTTAATTTTATGGATTGGAGATGGGGTATGGTTTTGACAAGAATATTTAAGCTAATGTGCCCCAATGAGACACATTCTATATCACTTTGCAAATTTGCATACAAGTTCTGATCCAAAACTGATTGAAATCTACAGATGTATTTACATGAGCTTTAAATTTATCCCTGTGAATAAGCCACTGAAGTTATTGGAATTATCTTGTTAATCAATTTGACCCAACAGCTAAATACTAAATCAATTTTCAAAATAAGAAGACAGAAGACCCACTTACATAAAGATAAGGAATCTACTTATCTCAGAAAAGATTATTTCCTCTATTTTTTGTATATAAATATTTATTTATTGTTATTCTGAGCTGCAGAAAGCATTTAAAAAAAAAAGAGATACATTTTTTACCTTATTTCTTTGCTGCTAATTTAGCATTGCATCTATTTCTGGCACTATAATTTACTTTGACACCAGGGCAGATATCCCTTGATTTTCCTGAATGAGCAGGGCCATAACAGGCTCTTGTGAATTAATAGGACACTTGATCTGGGTACCCTGTGATGTGGAGTTGAGGCTTTGGTGCTGGAGTCTGGACAATCAGTTTTCTCAGCAGCTGTGCAGCTGCAGACTTTGCCAGGATTTTTTGCCTTTTTTGTTTATTCCCCCAGTCAAAGATTTAGAGTTGTTTTAGTCTTGTCTTTTGCAAGTCGGTTTCCAGGGAATGAGCCACAGAAATTACTTTGGAAATAGACTGGCAGTGGATATAGCCTTGCAGTAATTAGAAAAACTAATTTATATTCCTTTTCCTTTGACTCTGGATCTAATCAGTAAATACAGTGATATAAAATGCCAACCCTAACCAAACAAGTGCATTGAAAGCATAATAGTAGATAATGTTATTTATTAATTAAAACGTGGGAACATGCGTGACATTAAAACACTTGTTATATTAGACATTCCTGCCCCTCATTTACAGATCTTAATTTAAATTTACTCATTTCAGCCCCATAAATCAGTATTTCTCTGGTATGTAGCTTGTCATCCCATCCTTAAGGCAGCAAAATTGCTTTGCTCTTGAGCACTGTGGGAAGAACTGCTGGATAATCTCTCCCCCTGGGCAGAGATGGATTGAACCTGGGAATTCTGTCATGGTCTGACCCCAGGCCACGACCCAGCACCACAGAGCCACCCACACTCACACACAGTCCTGGTGGCATGGGGACAGTCAGGGAGGTAAAACCTACAGGCTGAGATAACAATTTAATAAATGACATGAAGTGAAATACGATGATAATAATGCTAAAAGGCAAAAGAGAGAGAGGAGTAAAACCCAATTAAAAAGCAGTGATGCACGACGGAATTGCTCACACCCACTGCCCGATGCCTGTGCCCCACCAGTGCCCAGCCCCTGCCACCAATCCCCCCAGTCTGAGTACTGGGCATGATGCTCTGGGCTCTGTGGATATTGCAGTTTGGGTCAGCTGTCCTGGCTAGCTCCCTCCTGGCTCTTGTGCCCCTCCTCACTGAAGACAGTGGGACACTGAGGCATCCTTGATTGGGGTGTGCAGCAACTAAAAGATTCACGTGTCAGCCACAGTATCCTCATGCTGAATCCAAACCACAGCACTAGGAAGACAACCAGCTCTATTCCAGCTGGAGCCAGGACTGATGGCTCTGGGAAGCCCAGCTGCAGGAGAGCTGGTTGTGCCTGGGATCCTGCTGCCTCTCTGCAGAGCTGTGCAGCACAAAGCAGGGCAGACACAGCACCCCACACCGCTCTGCTGAGAACATTTTGTGCATCCATGCAGGGCAAGGACTGCTCTAGTGCTGTCTCTCACACTGCACTGACCCACAGCAGGATGACTTTCAGTGAACAAGCTCTTACTTCAGTCCCTGAGCTAAATGGAATTTGTGCTTTCCTGGTGAATGTCACACTGACATCATTCACAACTCTACCCAGTGCCACTGACCTTCCATTGTCTGCTATCCTTTACAAGTTCCTCAGTCTCATTTTGCTTCATTTTCCCAGATATGCATTGAAAATGGTGAAGCTTTCTCCTCACAGATTTTGGTAATTTAAGGGATATTTTTTCATTGTCAGACTTTCATTGTTTGGGGATCATTGTATGTAATTGTGGTGAGACTGATCAGAGAAGAGGTGAAAAAAACACTGCCAGCAGAACTGAGCAGCTTCAGCTGCCTGCAGGATGGGACAAGCTGAAGGTGTCTGCCACAGTTGTACTGACTCATGTTTGAGGATCTGATGCTGGTCACAGCCAGTAGGAGGGTGCTGGGCTCAGAGGAATCCTTCTCAGATCCTTCTGCTGCTTAGTTGGGATGTGACCAGGCTGTTCACAGCAGCTCGTGGTGACACGGGCAGTGCACAGAAATGGAACCAAGAACTCAGAACTGACACACAGAGGTATCTTCTACCTGATTGACAATTAAAGGCCACAACACCTAGTTAGCCTAGGTTAGACATTAGGAAGAAGTTTTTCACAGAAAGAGTGATAAAGTTCTGGAATAGCCTGCCCAGGGAGGTGCTGGAGTCACCATCCCTGGATGTGTTTAAACAAAGCCTGGATGTGGCACTCAGTGCCATGGTTTAGTTGAGCTGTTAGGGCTGGGTTGGACTCGATGATCTGAAAGGTCTGTTCTAACCCTGTGATTCTGTAACACAAGGCCTTGTCTTTGCCCTTGGGAGTTTTCAGGAGCTGAGTAAATAAAAGCCAGAGCAAGCTGCTGAGATCTCAGCTGACCTCCTGAAGCTGGACTGCAAACCTGAGAGGGAGAAGAGCCCTTCCATCCCAGGAGTTCCTGTGACTCCTCAGGATCCCCACATTGCACTGTAAATCTGCATTGTTGTAGCAACTTACGAAGGCAGCATCCCAGTATGAGTTTCCTTTAGTTATTTCCTGCCATCTTCCATGACCAGGCTTTGTTTTGTTCTGCCACAGTTTTATAACTTTGTCAAACTCCGTGTGTTTGAGCTGATACCTGAGGAATGTTTATTAATTGTGTTAATTGTACAGCTTTGGACATAAAATGCCCCCTGTCCTTTGGCTGATAGGGCGGGTCTTAACTTTAGGAATTTTATAATTGAGGCAGTGTTATTTGGGGTTTTTTTACAAATTTACTATACCAAAGGAAAATACTGATTCTGCTTGAACAGTTGGTATTTTGATGTTATTTCGCTTTAAGGAGAACAATTGGTTGAACTTATTTAATGTTGGCAAGAGAGTCATGAATCCCAATAAGGCCATGAATACATTTATTATTAATTTTTTTCTCATTCATTTTTAATTTTCTGTCAGACAGAATCAAAGGCTGAATTGGTGACTTCAGTGTTTTTTACCTTGCTCTATTGGCTTCAGAAGTCCTTTAATAAGGCAATTATTTATTCTGGACATCACTGGGAAATCAAAGGTGAAGAAATCGGGGATATCTAAACCCTGTAGTGCATTAATTCAAACAGAACTCACATTGTTGGATAGAGTTCGTGCCTCTGGTTCTTTAATGTTGCCTGGTTTGGTACCTGTTTCATTTTAAATTTAGCTGGAATGTGCAGAATGGCGAATGAAGGAAAACCACAAAAGGATTTAGCTTATAGAAGCAAGAATTACTGGAATCAGCAGGGGTTCATCTCTGGATTGAGGGAAGGCTGGCTCATTGTAGCGAGGGGAAGCAAGCCCAGGATCTTTGGGAAGGGTTTAATGTGTGCCCACAAGGCTTTCATTAGGAGTTGTGGTTTAGAGTGGCTCTCTGTGCCTGTTATCTCCTGAAAACAACGAGTTGATCTGGCTTCATCACAATTCCCTTCTCTAAGCCATGGTGCTTCACTGGAATCAGAGGACAGCTTGCCTGCCTTTGACAGCATCAGCTTCTCAGGAGGAGTGTGCAGTGTTTGTGTGCCTGTGGTCCTCAGCTGCCAGCCCTGGGGGACAGCAAGGCTCAGCCCTGGGGGACAGCAAGGCTCAGCCCTGGGGACAGCAAGGCTCAGCCCTGGGGACAGCAAGGCTCTGGTCCTGGGGACAGCAAGGCTCAGCCCTGGGGACAGCAAGGCTCTAGTCCTGGGGACAGCAAGGCTCTGGGAATGAGCTGGACCTGACTGGGAGCAGGAGCTCTCTGTGCCAGGGCAGCCACAGGGCTGAGCTTGTCACTTAACAGCCCTCAGTGCCACCTGGGCACACCTCCAGGCCTGGGACATGTGTGAGCACTTCTTCAGCTCCACGTGTTTCAGGTTTTGTATATTATTGATGGAATTCCCCAATAAGCAGGAGGGAGTGTTTATCCCTTTTTTCAGAATAAAGATAAAACACATCTGCTATTCACACTGCCCTGCTATCAAGATGTTACTGCAGTCTCTTGCTGTTTTGTTTTTGCTCATTCCTCAGAATTTTCACCTTCAATGAAGTTGATGGAAGAACTGAAAGGGGAGACAACGTATTGAACCTGACATTTAAAGGTTCAAACCTTCAAAGCACTGAGCACATATTCTAAAGAAAACAGTCATGGAATTTGCTTGTCTTGTATCCTGAATTCCTCCTTGACACTAAGCTGCTTTACTGCAGCATGATGTAGTTTAAATGTGATTTAATATTGCACCCAGAGCAGGTACCACTCTGCTCTAATGCTCTGTGTTGAGCAAAGCAACAAGAGGCTATTTGGAAACATTTAGCCATGTGCTCCTGAGGAAAAAAAGGCTCTGTTCCTCTGTCTAATCATCCTGCTGATCACAATGCTATCTTAAGGAAAAAGGAATATTGTACAAGTTGCCATAAAGTTTTATGAGCCAATTATTACAGATATAATTGTCCAAGGTTATAGAGGTCTATAGATGTCTTATTTTCTGTAGGCTGCTGCCCTTTTATGCTCCTCTTTTATAGTTAATGCAATGCCTCATTTAATAATTTAAAAATAATTTATTGGAGTTAAATTGCTTTTTTAGAAGGCATAATCTTATCATTCTCATTTTTATAAGAAACTCATTTTAATTTGTTTGCTGTGCCATTCTCAGATGAATTTAGGAATTTAATGGAGTGAAAATTGAAGGCTGATGGCATCAATGAAATTATTAATTTGGTAACCGAAAGATTTATTTGGTTGATTTAGATGGAATTTTCAATACCCAATTATCTTTGGACTCTATTAAAGAGTGAAGCCTAGCCAAATAACAGTTCTCACTCAAAGCTCCCCGGGATGAATTGGAAAGGACATCTTCATTATTGCTATTGATGTTAATGTGGAAATCACTTACTGTTAATAATCCTGAAGGACAGATAAAGACTTATTTTTACCCTCAAGAAGCTAGGTTCCAAACCCTAAAATGTTATCTTAGTGAATGAATATTACCTGCAGATAGCAGACTTAGCCATGCAGAATATTTTAACAGTTTACTTTTATCTCTACCAAGTCCCATTAGAATAATTTAGCAGAAGGAAAATATCTTTGTCATGCAAATAAGTTTGATTTTTTTAATAAAGGTGGAAATGTAACTATATAAAGAGTCTATCTGCAAACCTAGATTTGAGCATACAAAAGAAATATTTATTTTCTATTATATTCCATAAGCTTTTGCTATTAGGATTTTGAAGAACCCTTCCATAAAAACCACCCTTTTGCTGTTTGTGTTTTTAAAATCATTATTTTCCTAATACCCTTTGCTAACATAGACATTTGTATATTCCACATGTGTTGCTTCCTGAAGAGAAGAAAACACCAACATGACAGCACACCTCAATGAAAGGGTCACAGCCTTTTTTTGTTGTTTGAAACTGTCCTGGCTGACAGAGCTGTAATCTAGAGAAGCACATTTCTCTGTAGTTCTACAGCTGATAAATGTAAATGCAGGAGAAGAAAGTGCAAATGAAGCATTAATTGCCTTAATGTTGGTGTCAGATGTTAAAGAGAATCTTAGGGATTTTAGAAGTCAAAAAAGAATATGTCCCACCCAGACTAAAAATACACAGTATGGATCTAATTGTACAACAGCTCGAGATACTGACACCAAAACCCAGCCTGGATTAAAGAGATCATTGCCAATTCATAGGAATACTGCATTGTTGTGGCACCTGGAAGATTCAAGCTGGATATGAAATAATTCCTTGGCAGCATAAGAATAGAAAAATTTCTTTGCTCACAGTTTTTTTTTGACAAGAAAGAAAGAAAGAAAGAAAGAAAGAAAGAAAGAAAGAAAGAAAGAAAGAAAGAAAGAAAGAAAGAAAGAAAGAAAGAAAGAAAGAAAGAAAGAAAGAAAGAAAGAAGAAAGAAAGAAAGGAAAAGAAAGAAAGAAAATTTGTACAAAAGCTGGGTTCCCAGAGTGCCAGAGGTTTATTGCTGGAGACTTCCACTTGTGATCCCCACAGCATAAGCTCTCCCAGTCAGGTAATATCAATCACATATGTCAGGTGTGTGGTTCTGTATATTCAGATTTGGAGTTGAAATAAGGAGAGGAGAGATTTAATAGTTTAAACTAGGCTTGGAAAGAGTTAAATAACTCTTGCAGGAGGACATAAGTATTAAAAAGACAAAGCCAATGGATCAGGTCCCTGCACTGGGTTGCTGCAGGTGTGGGGAGTGTTGAGGTGTGGCAAGCCAGCAGTGAGCAAAGCTGAGCATGGGTTACCCACAGAGCCAGGCCAGAGCCTTCCTTCCAGCCAGTGTCTATTTCTTACTGTCACCAGCCAAAAAGGGGATCCCAAGGTTCTGCTTCTCCCTCCAGAGCTCTTGTTTCCCCAAGCATCTTCATTCAGTGAAGACCTATCCCTGCTGGGCCCCGGGTTTGCTTTCCCACCTGGCTGGGTCCACAGCCCATCGGTCTCCCCCTTCCCAGCAGTGTCTGCAGGCTCTGATTCCATCCCCACACCAGACAGGGAGTGCTCCAGATGTGACAGTGCCAGGGAGAGTATGTCCACATTGACATTCACCCTCCTCTGTCCACAGCATTGGTAGTGCCAACAAGGATGGTCGAAATAAAGATGTGCTTTAAAGTGGCCTAGGGGAGAGGAATTATTCACACATGTTTAATTTAGCTTTCAGCATTTAGCTGCTGGATCCCAGCTCAGAGAAGCACTTGGAATGAAAGCTGCATGTTTTGTTGCAGCTCTCAGCTGTTTCTGAATTCAGAGGTTAGATCTTAAGCCCTGCTGCAGACCCCTCTCCCTTTCTGTGCTATATATAATTTGTGCAGCTGGATACAGGTGAGACCCTCTGGTCAGGGACAGTCAGAGCACAACTAGCATGAAGACTGAAACACTTTTTTATGCTGGCAGACAATACCTCTCTGATCAAAGAGGGCACTGTTTCCAGAGTGAGAAGAAGAATAGGTGCTGCCTGCAGCATACCTGACCTCTGCATGAGAGCTTGCAGCTCCTTGGAGTTCCACCACCAAGTATCACAAGGAAAAACATGCACAGGACTTCATGAGTGAAATTAAAGGGAAAAAAATATCTACAGCATAGTCACATGACCATTGTGAAAGGAATTCACATAATATTCTCCTCCTAAATATCATGTGAAATTTTGATGGATTCTCTAACTCTTGTAAGATTGTTAAAGCTATTCAAGAATGAGTAGAAGGGGTACAATTCCCCTTCTTTTCTCCTTCTTCTCACCCTTATTAATTTAAATCAATTTACAGAACCTTTTACACCACAGTTGAAAAGCCGCCTCCGTTCTGTCATCAACAAACCATAACTTGCAATTATTTTTACTACTTTATACTGTGTATAAGGAAGAAAAATGCCTAGAATTGTATCCCAAACCAAGAATCAAGCTCAATTCATTTAATTATGAACAACAGAAAGTGATTCTTGCTTCTCAAAGAGCTCTGATATAGGCATAATTAGCTCATTTAACCTCAAAGAAATAATTAGCCAACAAGAGAGGACAAGAAAAAGCAGTTAAAATGCCACAGCAGTATATTTTCCCTGTTTTCTAACAAAACTGTTATCACGTGGAAAGGAGGGCTAGGTGATACTGACTTGCTGAGGATTTTTGCAAAATAAGGGATTAAGGTACAAACAAAAGTAGAAAAGCTCCTCAGTTTCATCTGAAGGGCAACACATTCATTCAGACATTTTTCAGTTCTGAGAGAACTTTCCCTGTGCTTTGGGGTCGATTCACATTTGTAAATCTGACCCCCCATTAACTGCCCAAACCATGTAAAACCTGCATCACACTGCAAAAGACAACCTCAAAACAGAGCAAAAATTCAAAAGGTGTGAAATCCATTGTCTAAGCTATGTATGACTGATAATTCTAGCAGAAACAATGCAAAACACTTAACCTGGAATTAGTTCCCACTAGCCCAGGCACTTTGATGCAAACAGGAAATAACTTGTTTATCTGGAAGCTGTCTCAGCATGGCTCTAGTGGCACATGGCTCCTCCACACCACTGCAGGGTCACTCACAGGGGGTTCTTGAGGAGTTCTGGCCTCTCCCACCTTTCCTCTCACTCCTCAGAGCCCCTGGCTGCCGTGGTGCTGCTCATGTCAGATGTCAAAGATCCTTTCTGAGACTGAGAAACTTCTTCTAGCTGCAGTGCAGGGAGCATTTTGACTAAAGCAGAAGTAGCCTGACCCTTGAATCTCTTAAAATTTCATCAGAACAGCTACTAATTAATTACACTTGACTTAAAACTTTACAGGAATTAATCTGATCAACTCGGAGAACTTCTGAATCCCTCCAGTCTTTCTAGTAATTATAGATTCTTAAAATAATATTTTATAAGCACACAACAGAAAAGTATGACTCAAAGAGTACAAAACACACAAAAGTTAGGGGCAAAACTTGTTCAGATGTTACCACTGGAAATGCTGTGTCTGGTATCAAAGCAAAAACTTTTCTTGTGTCTATGGAAATGAAGTCAGTGGCTGGTTATTTTTGGCTGTAATGAACATTCTAAAAGATTTTACTGTTGATTCTCGATGAGTTGTCTCCAACACCAGGTTTAGAGAGGTTTCAAAGTTGGCTTTAGGTGTTAAGCTTACTCCTGGCAGAGCTGGGAGCTCACGGGGTTTATCTGAGGAACCACTAAAAGAGCTGAAGCCTGAGCAGCAAGTTCAGACAAGTAAGAGGCTTTGTAGTCATGGTACAAACAAGTTAATAATTAAAGTGCTGACAAAACCTTAGCTGCAGTATCATGAACTTGGCTGCTGTAAAAACACCAGGACTAAGTGGAGGTGTGTGGGTAATAAAATCTTCAAAGAGACAAATTGTCTATAAATGTATAATTATGGCTTTCTCATGGATCTTAATCTGCATTTGTATTTTATTCAAGTATTTAGAGGACCACTGGCAGAATGTTGTCAATGTTTCAGCTACAAAATCTTTCAAACAGCCTGAGGCTTCTTGTGTAGCACATACTTGTTTCACTATTCAGTGAATATAATTTTTACATGATGCAAACAATGTCAAAAATCAAAAGGAACAAATACTGAATGGAGAGGGAAAACAGACGTGAACAGAGCTGCCATCCTATGGAGATGGTACAAGCCCACAGGTACTTGTGGGAGTCAGCTCACTCTGAAGTATTGTTACTCTGCATTTCCACACAGGACAGGTGAAAAGGCAAAGTGGAGGAGGTTGGTTGAGTTTTGTCAAAGCTAAACCCATTAGCATTTGGCATCACCCTTGCAAAACACAGTTGGTGTTGAGTGCACCTGTTTGCCCATGCATTCACAAATGCAAATTGACTGAGCGTGACATCCCCACCAGCAGAAGAGTGTGAAGGAAAGCCTGCAGGTGTGAAATGGATGCTGAAAGCAGTTGCAAGGCAATTGTGTGCAATTAAAGGGAGACAGACAATGTATGTCACAGTACAGCAACCTTTGTTACATTATTATGTACAATAATATTTACATTATATGTGCGATCAGGCTCACGTGAGGCTGTTTGCCTCTTGAGGACCGGATTTTTCACGCATTTAGGAATTTGGCACACTAGGATTGTTGGTGAGTTTTAGAGAAGCACTCAAGTATTTTGAATGTCTAACACCATCTATCATTGGGTACCTAAATAAATACCTTGGCAGCTTTGGGTACCTAAATACTTTGGCAGGTTTGGCCCTCGGTCAGCTCATATAAAGGAACTGCTGTAGCTACCCTTACCTTAAGGCTTTATCTGTTTGGTTGTTTGTTTTTTTTTTTTTTTTTAAGTTATGACTGTCAGCTGTAATATTTTCATTAGCTAGGCAACAAATAGGCTGTTCTAGCAAAAGAATGGGTAAATGCTGCTTCTGCTTGAGAAGGGCATGTATTTCACAAGTGGCCAAGTGCTGGGGGCCTTTTTGTTGCTGCTGGCTGCGTGCTTGTGAAACGGCAGGGTGTGAGCATCGTGTTTGTTCCGATCTTCTGTAGGAAAGAGGGGGAAGAAGGAAAGGGTGAAGGCAAGAGCAGGCTATGAAGAGGCTCAGTAAACCGTCAGGAAAGGCATCTCTGATGAAACAGCTCATCACTCAAGGGAGTGTGCTGCAAAGTGGTGTTAACATTAGCATTTCAGTGCTTGTAAATTATACATTGAAACACAAGGCTCACCTACAGGAGACTTCCAAAGAACCATAAGGCAGCAGAATATCCTCTGTGGTGTGTTATGTGATTGGCCAAAGAGAACACGGTGGTCAATGCATGGTTTTGTACCATTATAACACCGTTACAGGTGTGCATATCTCACAAAATTGGTACTGCTATGTGAATAAACAGATACCACCAGTGGATAGAAACTGGTTTTGGAAAGGAAGGTCTTTTTACCATTCTGTATAAAGATAAGACCTAATGGTGGGTGCTGAGCTGTACCCCACACTGTTACTGTATAAATGATAGCAGCTTAAGAATGGGTGAATTAGTAAAATTCTGAAGACAAAATCTAAGATGTGAATCAAGATTTGGAGACCTTGCAGATACCTGTATGTGGTAGCTTTGGAAGTCAGAGGGTCAAAAGAAGAGTCCATTTAGTTGTGTCAGTATAAACACAGCACAAAAAGTTGTCATGACAAATCCACAGTCATCTTACTAGTTCCGAAAATATATGGCTGCGTGCAATGAAATAGCTGGGTAGGAAAGAACATTCCTAAGATGTTGCATATTTCTAAACACAGACTTGTCATGAATTAAGACTAAAGCTAAGCATTTGGTAACCTTGAATCAAATATTTATTACCACTTTACTGCCTCTGTAGCCCGTTTTCCAGTTGCTCAGAGGAATTACATCAGTACTACCACAGCTACTAAAACCAATACTGACTGGGAGATTGTGTTTCTGGGAATGGTATTTCAGCCCCATAAATCAGCATTTCAATTGCTCTAACTTAAATGCTCTTTATATTAGGAAATCTTCAGGAGTGAACCCTGGGAGGCAGAATGTGAATGGCAGCACAAATAACAGTTATTGCCCCTCTTTGTCTTTCCTGCTATTTCAGTTTTGTATTGTTGGAAGAGGAGGAGAATCAGTGCATTGAGTTACATTTGTCCATGGTCTCCTTGCAGTTTCTGTGGGTTTGGATACTGGTGTTCATCAGAGACAGGATATTGAAATGGGGTGGATCCATCACGGCAATTCCTCTGGTCCCAAAGTTCAGGATGCTGCAAGTACCATTTGGGGTTTTCCATGTCCCTTTTGCACATGGCCGAACAGATTGAGTGGCTGATGCCACAGGAACCTGCCAGGGTTTCTCCTCTAACATACAGATGAGCAAACCCTCCTGTAACTCAGTATGCCCACATAAAATCCATATTGGCCATGTCCTTGAAGAGAGGAACCAGTGTTCCCTCAAAATCTGAACAATTTATTAAATAATGACCTTAAAAGATTTCTTCTTATTCCTATAATTTCAAGCATCAAAAGAATAACAATATTTTGGTTCTTTCTTTTGTTATGTTTCTCTTCTTGTCTCAGAAGGTAATTTTTAGCTGAGGCAAGGCCAGAGACAGAGCAAAATAGATGTACTGAAACATATGAGTACCAGGATTTCCTCGGCAATGATAATCCTGTCACAGCTGTCAAAATTTACTTCTTTATCCATATGACATTTTAACAGGCTGGAAACACCACGTTAGAATAAGCAGCTATAAAGGACTTGGTCCAAAATGACTATCAACTGCAGACTCTTCCAGGCAATATATTGTTTACAAATTTCACAGAATTTGCTTTACCAATACTGCATTTGATTTTGATGCTCAAAAGCTTAGGCATAACTCTCCTCTTTTATTATGGCAAAGGTAAAACATGCAGTTAAAAGCCTTAATTTCGTTTCTGCAGGGATCCAAAGGAAAAGATAAATTTAAATTATTATGCTAAAAAATAAACAGTACAGGGAATGTAACTCCTTAGGCTTGGTGAGTTCTTGTGGGTTTTATCAATTTGTTGTTGAGGGAGGAATCAAAAACAAATTATAATATTTGGTCCAGCTTCCCTTAGTTCAAAGGGAGATGAATTCTGGAATGTTCACATGTGTGGGTGAGATTGCCAGTGGCTGCAAGAGCTCAGCCCTGGGCAAGGCAGCTTTGCAGTGCTGCACTGGTGCTGCCACATTGCAGCAATAATGCACTCCTGGCCCTAAATATGAACATTGAAAGCAGGGTAAAACCTCTCTGTTAATGGTACTGCAAATGGAGATAAGAGAGACAGGTAAGGACAGAGGGAGTCACTTCCCCAGCCTCTGTATCACTTTGTAAAATACATTTTCCTTCCTGAAGTTTCTAGATATGCTAATTTAATAACCTAGATTGGATGGGATTTCCTTGGTAATTCCATTCCCTGCCAGCTTTGTGAAATTAATAGTTGTATTCTGTGTTCTGCACAAAGCTGTGGATAACATTCAGGTGTGGATGTCCCCTGTGATCTGGTTTACACCTGAAGAGGGTTTTAAATATATAGCAACTGAGCAGCCTTCTGACAGCTATAGGGGAATCCAATTACTGTCTCTTCACCATCACTGCCCACTTTCCTTCTTGGCTACCCTTTGAATGATGTGTTATTGGCTGTCTTCCCCAGCAAGGTCTTTATTCAGGATTTTTTTCAAAGCCTTATTAATGTGGGGGTTAAATACAAAGTCGTGACGTTATCATCAGAGGAACTTCTTCAGGCTGTGAATGACTGTGCTGCCCTGGAGGTAAACAAAAAGTCCTGCTCATGTACTTGTCACTTCCAGCATGCTTTATCTGAAAAGCTTCACTGGGGTCAGTGCCAAGCTACCAGAAGGACTTTATATATTTAGATATCTTTGTCATTTCCTCACATTAAACTCTGCCCACCTTAAAAAGACACCTCTCTACACACATCTCAAAACAAAACAATTTGTGAGTCTGTAGGTCAAACCACAGGTAAAAAAAAAAAATGTATTTAACATCACAATAGAGGGGGCATTTAAACTGGATAGAGCAGATTTTCATATTTTAATTCTTGCATCAGCTATGCAACTGCTTTACCCTGTAACTGTATAAGCTGTGTCCTTGTGAGTTTTAATGACAATTTCAATGTGACAAAATAGCTTTAAAACCTTCCACCAAATAAGAATATAGCTGGCAGAACATAAGGACAGAATATAGCTATATCTATGTCCATCCCAATCTTTCCACTTGTTCCTAGACTGCTTAATACTAGCGACACGCAAGGCTGAAGAGACTTGAAGCTCCTGCTTTTGTCCTCTGTGCTCTCTGAAGCCAAGGATAAGTGAGCCATGACAGTGATGCAGTGATTGAAGTAATTGCTATTCAGGTGTCCAAAACATCACAATAATCCTGCAGGGCTTTAATAAAAATCTATGGGTTTTTTCTTTAATACCTGTTCTATATGGTATTGTAATTATTTCCAAAGAGTTTTCTCTCTGTTGTATCTTTTCCTCAAAGATGCAGGAGAGGTGCTAGGAAAGACTAATCTGGCATTAATATATTCCAGTGCACACTTAAAAATCCCCCTCTCTCGAGGTCATCTATCTCATTTTACTTGCCCAGGGCTAATGCAGGGCTGTGCTAATTATACCAGAGGATTCAGTCTTTAAAAGTGTCTGCTTGATGCTATATTTTCCAATATTGATTTTAAAATAATGCTAGCTCATGATGTTAACGTTCATTTGTACTCTACAGATCATTTATATATAGAAGACATCATGAAAAAAAAAAAAAGTGGAAAAAATTGTTTGAAATTTAAAGATGACCAAACAAGATAAATTAGTATTAGTATGACAAATGAACTTCCTTTAAAGCAAGTAGAAAACACAATGTCCCAGTGAATAAAGTGAGCATTATTGTGTTCTTAGAATGTCTCCAGAACTTTCAGCTCTTGTTCTGTAATAAGAAACAGGAGATGTTGTAAAACATCTGTGTCTTGACAGAAAGTTTTGTCTCAGAAGAGAGAAATTGCAGCAGCAGTGGGAGGGAAGCAGTGGCAGTGCAGAGTTCCAGGGAACCTCCTTGTCCACCTGAACACACCAAATGTAGAGATTCTGGAAACCAACCCCAAATTGCTTGAGTGTGTGGCATCTAATAAAGTGCTCCTGACATTTCCTTCTTTCTCTGATGGGAAAATGCATTTGTAACAGACTCAGAATTCTTTCATTTAACATGTCAGTGTACATTTAGTTACCCGGACTCCTGCAGTCTGAGCACCAGAAAAATGACTAAAATGACTTTGAAATCCAGCAGGATTTCATCCTGGGTTGGTACTGCATGAACCCAGGCTTGATTTGGGGGCAGGTATAGCCACAAAGTGACACAGGAATAAAACTCTCAATCTGTCTGTGGAAATCTCATCCCCTTCCACCACTGTGTCAGTGGGACTGATTGTGAAGCTGAAAGCTTGCTCATTGTCTGCAGGAGAATTAGTGCTCCAGTTAATCATGTTTATGGCTTTATATAAAATAACATGTTGGATTTTTTATGATAATGATGCAACATTAGGGAAGAGAAGCAAATGCATTTGTACTCTGCTTATTTTGTGTGTGTGTGTCTGTGTGTGTGTGTCTGAATTCAGAAGTCCTGTAGAACATTGGTAGTTTACACAGGAGATGTCTAATGAGCAAAAGTAGCTTAACCCTGGCTTCCAGGATAGCCACAGACTATCCATGCCCCTCTGCTCCTGTCACATTATTGGAAGAGATGGGTGGTCTACCATTTAGGAGAATTATTTCTATTTTCCCAGTCATAATGTGATTATATCTTCTCTTTTTAGCATATACTTAAATGAAAAAGGAGATGCAGGGAGAAATGACATAGAGAGACACAGGGAAAAAAAATCTTCCTGGGATTCTCCTCATGCCATTATAAAGAGCCTGATTGCCTCTGGGCAGAGTCAAAAGGTCCAGAGTTGCTAGACAGTGTATAAATTCTCCCTGAAGAGTTATGATTATTCTCAGCAAATACAGAGCTCAAATGGCTGTTAGATCATCCATGATGACAGCAATCACTAAGGGTAGAGATTCCTTAATGACTAGAATCCCAAATTGCTGCATTTTTTACATGCTATTCTGAATATTTCTCAATGCTATTTGTAACATAATTAACTAAGTTCATCATGAGCACAGAAAACCAGAAGCAGTGTGATGTAGTAATAAGAATTTAATGTATTATAATTAGCACCAAAATTTTATGTACGGGCTTCCTTGGCCATGTGAATTGAAATTATTTTACATATCTTGGTATCTGCACTACATCACATTAAGGACTTGCTCTTGAACCATCCTTTTGAGACTTTTCTGTGGAGATCCCTTCTGTTTTCCCTTTGGAACACTCAGCCTATGTATACCTATAACACAAGGGGTTTATTTTACCAGTATCTCAGTAAAATTTGTTAGTCCATGTCTGAATGAAATGGAGATATCATCTATCTGCTGCTGTGAAGTGCTCTGAGATGCACAGAGGTGTTATTGCTGCTGTTTCACCTTCCCTTCTCAATCAAGGAGGATTTTGGTGGTGTTGCTCTGAGCAAGGGTTCATATTTGAACTGATTGTGTATTTAGGGATGTGCTGGATAGAACATGTGATATTCCTTTGTTCTTCCTTTGTGCTCTGCTCCTCAGTGACAAGTGGGCCCTCTGGAAGAACAAGGAGATGTTTTGTTTGCTGTTGGCAGCTGCATATCCAAAGCAGAGAGAATTCCAGAGACTCCATTGGGAGGAAGGCAGGCAGAGATATGGGGAGGGTCACAACATGGATTTGTGAGCTTCTAGCTCAAGCAGAGGGACGGAAAAGAGCAGACAGTAGGTACCAGGTCACAGAAAGGACAGAGGAAAACTTACAGAGGGTTAAAGGGGATGGGTTGGAGTTCTCACAATTTGCAAGCCGTTGGTTAATCTGAAAATCAGGAGGCAAGGATGCACATGTAGAGACAGAATTAACTAAGGAAGAGTTACTTACAAACATTAATTTCTGCTTTTTCTTCTTAATATCTGTATCTTAATAAATTCTAGCATTTTCTTTGACTGTAAAACTTCTCTATGTTCTTTGGCAGGGTCATACAGGGGAGGTCCTACACAGATCTTTCTCCAGGTGAGCCATTTTGAGTCTCAAGACAGAAGCTTTTTGCTTCTGTGTACTTAATGAAGCACTTCAAATGAATTAAGGACTCCAGAATGTTTATTTGTTTTATAGAACTGTGATGACTTTGTGTCTCACAGACCTGTTGGTAGTGGATATGTTCTTTCACAGTGCCAATCTGCTCCATTTTGTGTCACTGTCTCCCACCAGGCTGGAACCTGGGGAAGTGCAGGTCTCTCCAGGGAGAGCTGAAGCACATCCATGTGGAAACTGCTCAGTAAAACATGGTCAGTGGGCAGAGTAATGGGTTCTGTGAAGGGTCAGCCCTTGGAAGTTTGTCAGTGATGGAATGTGTGGCAGCTACCACAGACATTTATAATTGGTGCTGAACAAGTCTGGTGCAGTCGTTCCCATGATTTATCCCTGTCTGCTGGGCTGGAAGATGAGGTCCAATTAAGGAAGCTCTAAGTCACCATTAAAATAATATCAAGAACTAGGTAGTAATAGGAGGATGAGAGCTACACATTTTAAATAACTTGTTATTGATTTTGCAAAAATTGATGCCATCCATATGGTGGGAGTAAGTCAGCACCATTATAAATTCAGCAAATATTCCTGAAGTAAACAAGGCCACAAAGGACAGAGAGAAATCAGTGTGTCTGTTTGCAGTGGGAGGAATCATTTTAACAACAACCAAGTTTCAGGATGATTTTTGGAGACACCATGCTGATGGGTGTAATTGTCTTTAAAATAAGTTTTATGCTACTTAAGACCCATTACTGCCAGTTTTGTTATTTGTCTAAAATTGCTTGGAAAAGGGCATAAACTGTTTCATATTGAAATTGATAACTCTGGAGCCTTACAGCTGGCTAACCATATTTCCAATACATGCAATTCATAATCTGAATATTCAAGTGCTTTCTATATTTCTGTATTGATCCAAATTTCTTTGTAAGTTATGTACAGGCTAAAAACTCAGCTATTTTACTTTATACTTTTATGAATTGCTGACAATAAGGGGACAGCTGCTTAGGAGGTGTATATATATAAAAATATATATATAGTAAAACTGGGAAAGAAATATCATACTTTCATGGTAGAATGCCATGTCCTAGTGGAGGGCATTATCTATAATTATATAAATAAGCATGTGAGTCTTACAAAGCAAGCTTGTGTCACTGAAGTAGGATTCTAAACCTCCCCTAGTGGCTAATCATTTCTAATTTAGAATTCTGCAGTTGTTCATGTTGCTTTTAGGGTGGAAATATCCCTGCAGGGCCCATTGCACTGAAGAACTGAGATCTGGTTTATGGCTAAGCAAAAAAAGTTGTTTGGTTTTTACTGTGTGATGAGCTGGATTCCAGGAAAGGAGTGGTCCAAAATGGAAGGATCCAGGATGAATTACCAAGGTGAATCTAGCAGTCATTGAACTTAACCTGCCTCTGCCCAGCCATGTGTAAGTACAAAAGGGCAAAAGCATTTCAAGGCAGTCCCAAGCAACAATTTTACTGTGGCAAGGCACAGAAACAGGACAGACAGACAAAATAAAGAGTGAGTCTTCAAGTTTCCCAAGCTTTCCTGTGTGCTTTTGTCAAACTCACTAAATTCAGGCCAACTCCTTGCTCCTCCATGCAGATAAAAATATCTGGGACAAGGCAGAGTGAGGGAGACACCCGACCCTCTCCAAATGTCCCAGGGTGTCAAAAGTGTCCCCTTGTCCTGGAAATGGGGGGATGATGCAGGGCTGCAAAAATTCTGTGAGTATTGGCTAAAGGAATTTGTGTTTCTTACTTCAGTCTCTTTTTGGAACCAGAAATAAGGTCTCAAATGTATTTCGAGGAAGATGGTGGACAATTATCTTTTTAACTTACAGAGGGAATAGCAAAGACTGATTTGTGACTGCTCATGACTGTAGGAGTGATACATCTTTCCATTACATAATTTTCACCATGAAGATGTCCTATATCACTTTAATTGCCAATCACAGTGAAATGAGAGACAGTAAATTATTTGCATAGTCTGCTGAAATGGTAAATTGCAGGAACCAAGAGCCCCTTACAGAAATGCTTAAATCACAGAATCAAACATTCACAGAGTGCTTTGAGTTGGGTGGGACCCTAAAGATCACATTTCTACCCCTGCCATGGCAGGGACACCTTCCACTGTCCCAGGCTGCTCCCAGCCCCAGTGTCCAGCCTGGCCTTGGGCACTGCCAGGGATCCAGGGGCAGCCACAGCTGCTCTGGGCACCCTGTGCCAGGGCCTGCCCACCCTCCCAGGGAACAATTCCTAATTCCCAATTCCCAATATCCCATCCAGCCCTGCCCTTTCTACCTGGGACCCATTCCCCCTTGTCCTGGCACTACATCCCCTTGTAAAAAGTCCCTCTCCAGCTTTTGTATTTAAATCTTTACTAAGATTCTTAACTTAACCATAACTTAAACTAGTTCCATGAGGCGTCTGTGTATTTTGTCTAATTATGATAGAATTATTACATTATATGTCAGCATGTAAAAGATTATTTTTCTTCTAACATATATTTTTGCCACCCAAAGAGCACTGACTTAGCTTTTTTTACAGCACAAAATCTATGTGTTAGTTTATGAGCAGTGGATACAATAATAAGCTTCACTTCTGACTCTAAAGCCCTGCAGATCTAAAATCCTTTTCTATGTAATGGTTATCCACAGTGGTAGACACTAAGAAGAATAAGGTCATACTTAGCTAAGGTTTATGAGTGCAATTTCCTATCTAAATGAGAAAGCATTTCCATTTGAAGGCAAGGGGGTATTATTATGGAGTCTCTTACTGTTTTTCCTACTTGCTATTATAGGCACTCTTCAGCTAATGCTTCCAGTGCATGCACTTACAAATGCAGTTCAGGTCTGCAAAACATCAAAGCCATAATGACACAATCTTTTTGAAGTCTTTTATCAAGCTGCTGAGGTTGACCTATTTAATTGTGCAGCCTAAGATGATCTGGATTGCCTGGAAGAACATATCCATGCTCTCAGGGGGTTGATTTGTGCCCTGGAACAGTTTACACAAGGTCACAGCCTTAGCAGGAGTAAACCAGGATGGCTCAGTTGAATTAGAGGCAGTGGTCATAGTTCCAGTAGCTTGGGATCTGTTAATCCTCCAGAGAAGGCAAACAGATTAATTGCACATGGCTTTCCTTGCTGACATATTTTGGAGTGTCCAGGACTTCACCAAAGTGCTACAGTACAACTCACAAGTGATATTTGTGCCCATGGTGAGTGCTCATAGAGCTGGTACTAGAAAGCAGCTTCCTGTGATGGCCTCTGGCAGAAAAGCACTATTGTTCATAATTTTACAAAACGTAAGTTTAATATGACTTTTTTTGGAAGCAGTTTATTTATTTGCATGCAACAGTTTGCAGTGTGATCAAAGCATGAAGAGGATTTGTGTCTGAAGCATCCCAAAGGGCTGTAGCCACAACCAAGTCTTAGGGTCTACAGTTTGTCACTTCAAATCAAACTGAACTTGGATGTCTGCCGGAGCTTTGATCTCAGTCAAGTTGTGGTTCTCTGCAATCCTTCAGGGGTATTTCACAAAGATTAAGCATATCAGAATTCACAAAATTAGAGCAGATTTTATCAGAATTAACAAACCCAGTGCAGGGTTCTCTGAATGGAACTGAAGGCATGAGAATCATCTACTCAGGCTGCTGACAGGAAGAAAATTGATCTCAGTCTATCTTTACAGTGGAGAGCAGAGTCAAATGCCTGATAGATTGGGTACATTGGCAACATACATCATTGCTCAACTGATTTTTTGTCTTTTTAATGAATATAATGTTCAAGGAAAGTGCAGGGATTTATAGCCCTTATTCATCATCTCGAATTTTAGCCAGGTTCAGCACAGAACAGAGGATACTCACAGCCATCTGATGGCTATTGAAGTGAACTGAATCACTGGTCACAGAATACCCACAGCCCCAAAATCTCATTAGAAGAATTTGGACAGACACACACAGAGCCATACAGCAGAGTCCAAAGATGACAAAGATGGCTTTTTTGATTTGTCAGTTGTAATTGTCTGCAGTGAATTTGTATGCATTTTTCAAAAGATTTGCAACAGTTTAGCAAACTTGGAAAAGAACAATAAAAGCCAGATGTGGATAAAGGCTGGCTTAGAGGAACAGAACAATGCTTTACACTTTTGGCCATTGTGGCAAGAAAGAAAGAAAAACTTTCCCCACAATAAAGCATAAAACAACTTGGAGTGATGGTCTGACTTTATAATGGCAAAGTTATGAATTCAGTCTTGGAAATACTTTGTTTGATGTGTAACTTTACAAATCAAAATAATCTACTGGGCTTCTAGGGACCACTTTTGCAAGTGAGATTTAATACATGTAAGATTAATGTGTTTATTAAGCATTTTTCTTATGTTATTCTTTCTATTCCCCATATAGTTTACCTGCATGTATGGTATTTGTTTATTTTTAACTGGAATTAATTCACCACAAACTCTCAGTATTTTATTTCAGGGCACATTCCTCAGACATTTGTGTTTTAATGTGAAGGTTACACTATACTGTCTCTATGTATTGGCCCAACCAGTGTTTGCCAAAGGATGTTCTCTTACAAACAAAGGGAAACGACAGGAAAACAGTTCCTTGACTTCCAGGAACAGAAGATGAATGTGGAGGACCCAAATGAGGTTTGTATTGATCCGACAGAACATGAAATCAAAGGTAAGGACAGAAAATGAAGTGAGGAGGGTAGTTGTTCTGAACTTTGTAGGCTGTGATTAAATTGTTATTGAGCACCGGAGCAGGCTGCCCAGAGAGGCTGTGGGATCTCCATCCCTGGAGCACTCAGGCTGTGGCTGGACACAGCCCTGAACAACAGGGCTTAGGTGATGCTGCTCCGAGCCAGGAGGGCTGGACTATGAAGTCACTGGAAGTCCCTGCCAGCCTCTACTCCTTTATGGATTTATGGAAAGCAGTATCTGTGTCTGAGCTAAGATCTCCAGGGATCCAACGTTAGCGTTGTTGGCACTTCAGACGAGCCATCAGCTGCCATTTCTGCAGCCCAGCTTTAGAAGGCTCCACTTAACTCTGATCAGTGTGAATCTGTAGTTTATACAAAAACCTTCCCTAGAGCTCAGGTTTTTCCCTGTGAGGATCAATTTTAACGGGTGATGCACTCAGAGGCACGGACCAGCACCTCTCAGTGCTGTATCCTAGAGCTGAAAGCATTGGGCCCTAGCAGGGACTGCAGGATCTCCTGCAGCAGCAGACGAATCTCACTTGGTTGTACACATCTGTGGGTGTATTTGGATGTGTTCAAAGGTGTGTGCAGCCTCCCCTCCTGTCCCACAGCCCATCTGAGGAACGTTTCCCAGCGTGGGAATGGCACAAGCCCAGGTGCAGCACACACCAGCTGTGCCCCGCTCCAAGGGATGCTCTCAGCCCTCTCCAGGACGCAGGAGCATGGCAGGACTTCCAGCCCAGTGTGACCTCCCAGTGGGTGCCCTGAGGCCACAGCATCTCCTCAGACTGCCAGCTGTCTGTCTCAGTGAGGTCATTTATCACCACATCAAGAGAACACTTGACAGAAGGAGTTTCTCTCCAGAGAGGAGACAGTTTACTTTTTGCTGCTGCTCTCCTGGGGCTGCATCCCTCCTGGGGCATTCCCAGCTTACAGGCAGAGTGGAGTTTATAGCAGTAAGTACTGCTTTGCAATAGTTCATTTTAATTTCCTGTTCTTCACAGTGATCTTCCTGTAATGATCTAAATAGTGAAGAGTGTGTTGCTGCTCCTTGGAACAGAGGGAAGATCAAAGGTCTGTGTATCTCTGGTTTTTGTCTAGTAAGTGAGGTGGATGTGTAGCAAGGCAAGGACAGCAACTGCCAAGAAGAGACAGAAGCACCGTAACTAAAACAAACTCAGTAACAAATTCACAAAAGTCTGAATATACTGTTTCGGTCCTTTGTTGTTTAAAGGAAAAACAAAAATGAGAAAAGTCAAGACTCCTCTAAGATCTTTAGGAAACCAATGGAGAAAAATTGCAGCATGATTTTGGGGGCCAGAGGTGTCCCTGCACATTTTAAAAGCAGATGCACTTGGTGATCTAGTAAGAGGCTAACGCCTGCTTTTTGTCACTTCATTTAGACCCTCAAGGCATGTGTCTCTATCCTCTCCCTGTTTATATGCAAGCAATTTAACTTCAGGTGAATTGTGAATGTTTCTGAAGGCCAGGAACTATTACAGCCCTTAATTGTGCCTTTTTTGGTGCGGTGCATAGCCTGATGTTCCATTTATTCCCAGTCCTGAAATTGTGAGACTGCAGCATTCTGACCTCGTGCATTTCTCCCAGGGATCTCATTTTGACTGCTGCCTTGATGTTTCAGACAATCTGAGATTTCTGTTTGAAGCAGACAGAGTTTTGAGGTTTTTGTTAAGAAAGCACACTTTTCATCAGGACCCAAAGGACAGAGAGAGTTGGGTTTTTTTTTTCACTTATTCCTTCTTTCAGATCCAGTGAGTGAGCAGAAATGAATTTCTTGTGTGACTGTTGATTCCTAAATATTAAGTATTCGTGTTGAGAAACCCTTTGCAGTTTTCTGCTTTGACAGCTGGCTTCTGAGCACCCTTGCTCATGCCATGGAAAAAAGTTGATATTGATATTGCACTCGGTGGCTGTGGCTTGTGGTATCTCCCATCCAGCTGGATCCATCACACAGGATTGTATCCCTGCTCAAGCCCTGTCAGCTCAGAGGAGCATCAGACATTCTGTCCACTCCTGTTTCAGCAGCACATCTCCATGATGGCTTTCTACTTTATTACTTTGGAGAGCCAAAATCCAGTTACCCTTTGGTTGCCTGGTGAAGGATTTTATCCAAGATACCATTAATAATAGCTAAAGTCAAACTGAATTGAGTGTATTCCCTGTTGAACGTCTGTTAAAGACAGGAGGTTAAAGCAAGGTGCAGAGGACATTTTCATTTTAAGTGAGAGAATTAAGCAGGTTATCTGCAGTCCCTCTTCCTTTCTTTTTCTATGTCTTTAGAGTTTAAAGTGCATAAGCCAAGCTTGTTTCACAGATGGGCAGTGTAGGAGGTCAGAGATGGCTTTTAGCTAAAAGCATGATGTATTTTTGTGAAGACTTTTATGAAGAGTTTTTGCTTATTTCTTTCCAACCATAGGAGACTGAGCTGACTAGGCAGTTCAGAAAATTATTCTGAAAGAATAAAGTTTTGTGGTCTGTTCCCAGATGGTTGCAAGTATCCCATGTGGCAAACATTCAGGATATTTCTTTTTGCTGATAAATTTGTATTTTTGTTCTGATTTTTAAAAGCCAGCACCGTAGCCACTCATCAGCGAGGTTTTTGTAACATCCAAATAAAGCACAGATGTGTTTTAATCCCATTTGTAAGGATAGGGACTGAAAGGTTTAATCAACATGCAGGAGATCACAAGGGAAATCAGAACTAAAGCCTGAAAGGTAAACTAGACTTCGGTCTAAAGACTCCAAGCACAAGATCTCTTCACTTCAGTCTCTCTCTTCTGTAATTATGAGGTGGGAAATCCCAGAACGATGCCAAATCCTATCTGAAGTATTTTAAGAAGTAAAGCACATTCTGAATAACACTTTGCATATCCCTGAATCTCTACAACAAATCGTTGAGGTGAAATTTCCTAAAATATTTGTGTGAAATTCCAGGCTTTGCAGAAGCCAGTAAAAATATTCACCCTGTCCCTAAAAAAAAAAGTCAAAGTATCATTATAGATAAAGCAAATGAGGAAGGTTTTCATCTTCTTCACCTGTGTAAGTCTGGCTGCAAAGTGCTTCACGAGGGAGAGAATATGGCTGGGGGCTCCAGACAGTGAGGAGACATTTATTTCAAGTCACAAGAGCCAAGAAACTCTAAGTCCAAAGCCCAGTGGGATATTCTTTCATCCTAACTACTTGTGCAGTGCCTGTCTTCAGCTACCACTGACCTTGTGTCTCTCAGTGGGGCCTTTCTGGCTGGCAGCAGCAAAAGACAGAGTTTATATAAAAAAAATGTAACAAAAAAACCCCCAGAAACCCAAACAATAAAAAACAAAGAGGGTAAGAAGAAATCTATTTCTTTCTTTAAAACTCAGGGACCTTAAAATTTCTGAAAAACATGTCACATTTGAAATATTTTATTAAGGAATGAGATTATTTTTCAGGATAAGGGACACAAGATGATAAACTAGTGATACATTTCAACAGCAACAAATTTTAGGGTGAGAAAAGACAAAAACAAATTAGTGCTGCTGACATTAACACTTCAACTGAACACAGTGCTCCACAAGTCATGTAATTGCTCTGCCACATTTTAGCCCTTGCAATTCAAAAGACTAAAGTTTTGCTTTAACTAAAATTTTGAATCTAAGGAGAAACTACAGAAAAGACATTCAAAGATTTAAATTCACTGTGAGTACTGTTGGCTGCATGCTAGATTTTGAGGATTTTCTGGTTTATATAAAGCTAGCAAAAATTCTATCAAAAACATTTCCCTTCCTAAAAAAAAAAAAAAAGGCAGATTGTTTCCTAGCAGAGCATAAAAGAGGGATTGCTGTGTTTTCTATTAGAGCCACCAAGGCAGGTTGCACAGAGGACAGTAAATTTTGTTCATGCTGTGCAGACATTTTGAACCAGATGACAAGTCCAACAGCTTGGATTCTCTGGAAGGTGAGATTTCAGTGGCTCCAAACAAAAATGAAAAAGCAAGATTGAGGGACATCAAAGTGAAGGCCACTTGGATGAGTGACAAACACAAATCAATCAGGTTTATTATGCCCTGTTTCTCCTGTGGAATCCTGGGGCCAGGAAGGCAGGGTGCATGACAGGTATATCCAAAAGTGACAACAAATCCACTGCCTTCAGCTCTTCTGTGCGTCCCCACCCAAGACAAGCACTGCCAGCACAGGAATAGCCTGTCTGCATCATTGGTGGCATATTCTGGGAAAGCAAAGGCACTGCCCTGGCACAGCTCACTTCATTTTCATCCCATTGTGCCATACGGTGGTGGCATTTTAATTCTGTATTTAAACGGAGCATTTGTTGTCTCTGCCCCCATCATCCAGAGCCCCTTGTGAGATTTATGGCTGGTGAGGAGGAGGCTGGGCTTAGGAAAGAAGGTGGGGGTGATTAGCAGTGGCCTGAGTTGTGCAGTGGATGAGTTTGATGGGATGAGGAACAGCAATGGGAAGGCTCAGGTGGAGAGATGCAAAGAAAGCAGCAAGAGGTGAAATTTTTCCTAGAGAAACAGCTGGAGATAAGCAGAGTGGGGCAAGGTGGAAGGCTGGGTTCCTGAAACATCAAAAGTGACTGAAGAAGGGGCAGTGGGAGGACTCCTTTGTGCCAAGAGCCTGCAGTGCAGAGGCTGTGAGGGCTGGAAGCTGTCAGGGGGGAAAACAGGACAGAAAATGCAGCCAGGCATGGCCTGAAGGTCAGCTCAGCCTTGGACACTGCTCTACAGGTTTTAACAAAAGTTCCCTTTAAAGGAAGAGGGGGAGGAAAAGCATCATTAAAGGGGCTCCTCAAAGCTGGGCAACTATTTGAAGAGCCATCCATGGATTTACATCTACAGGATTTGTAGAGAGAGATGTTGTAGCAAGGAGTGGGGATGTTCTGCTGGCACCTGATGTGGGAGCAGCAGTCAGTGCCTCTCCTGTAACTGTTCTGTGCAAGACCACCAGGAACCAGGGAAGAAAAGGAGTCAGAGCACAGGGGCTCGTTCAGGGAGCAGTTTCCTCACCTCTCTTCACAGATCTCTGCTCAGTGACTCAATTACACCAATGGGCTGTTCTTTAAATGCATTCTTTTTTAGCCTTCAACCTCTTTTTCATTACACAGCCACATAAAACCAGAAAAATTAAAAGCTACTTCTTCAGTAAGAGACACACAAAGCATTTTGTTTTGTTTTACAAAGCAATTCAACTTCTCACCCCACTGGACAACTGCATCTGGAGTCTGAATTTTATTCAAACCAGCATGAGTCAACTTTAAAAGTAGCAGGAACAAATGTTCCCAGGACATCTGTATATTTTAAGGTGGAAGGAACCACAAGAAGAAGAATAGGTTTCATAATTTGTACAAAATCTTGTATATATGACAGAATATTCTACAACTCTTGGCTCTGTGTTGGAAGAATCTCTATAACTTGGACTTTTCTTTAGACAGGCAGTGCAAGTTCAGTTGTTATGCTCTGGGTGTGAATCAGGTTTTTTCTGCTGGGTGTGTTGGAGCAGGCAATATTCTTTAGAGGAGCACATATGTTTTTTTACTGTCAGGATTTTTCTGTCTCTTCAAAAATGTGTTCTTTGCACACCCTCTTAGTCTTTCATTCCAGCCATTGGTACAGAGGAACCAATAACTCTGCTGGGTTTCAGCCAGTGTGGTGAATGTAATTTTCCAACACTGGACTGTCATTGCAGAGTTTCAAGGTAGTGTAACATTCCATAAAATCAAATTGGTTATTATCTAGCAGAAATGAAAGAGCTTTGCTTTTCTTTATTCTCCCTATTTTCTACACTTTGTACTAAGTGATAATAAAAATCACATTTTGTACTTTTTTCAGGAATGCATGTTTTTGTTCTCCTGTGATGCTAAATAAATCTCCAAACGTTAACTGTCCCTAAAATATTGGGGGGCGGGGGGGGGTACTTCTGCTTAGAATGTAGACTTAGTCAGCCCCATGGTGAGCAAATAATCTTTTTGTTATGTGATGAATCTGCAGGTCCTTCACAACAAAAGATCTCCTAAAGCACCAGGACCAATCCTTTAAGTTGAGAAACAGTATATCAATAAAGGTCAGTGTGACAATGTGATTTATTGAAATGCTCTGCTTCTCCTAGCAGTTAGTATTTTATATTATATGATACACAGCAGGTGTTTTTCTTCGTATTTGGGTTCCCCACTGAAACCTTGTTCAACCTGTTTTATTATTTATTGTTGCCTTTTAAAGGTGAAAGAAGCCAATTTATTCAGCTTTCATAACCATTCCTAACAGATACAAAGAGGTTAAGGACTAACAGGAAAAATCAATTGGTTAATAAAATAGTTAATTGACTAAATGCTCCTTCCAGGAGGCCCTGAATGCAGACTGTGCAGAACCAAAGAAGGTTGCTTTAATTACAATGGCATCTCACTGCATAAAAGCCTTCAGTGCAGACAAGGGTTTCAGATCTGAGTGAGCTTGTTCTGTTTGTATGGTTTACACATGGAGCAAATCTAGATAACATAATTAATATTTTTCAGCTTTTAGTATCTACTTTTCCCTTTTATGGTCATGACAGATGACAAAAAAATGACCAAAAATTACAAAGAAACTGAAAGATCAGTCACAGATTTTCACTACAGATCTAGAAAGATTTTTGAGATTACTGTATAAAACACTGACAAACAAATAATTCCTATTTCTGCCTCATTCTGCTGGACTATCTGGCAGGATTTTTTAAATTGGTTTTATGGTTCTGTTTCTTATGAAATCCAGGATTTTTAAAAGGCACAGGGAAGTGGGGAGTGACTCACTCTCTTTAACCACTTCTGAATTCCTAGGAGAACATCCAAAATTGGTTTTGGGCACAGTAATGCCAGGCTCTCAGAAAAATACCCAAAATTCTGTCTTCAGCTTGCTTTGATATGCCACAGTCACCACTCAGTGGGAACCCCTAACATCTGAGCTCCCCATATTTCCCTGCCATGTTTAATGTAGTTATGAGCACATTTTAAACAGTTATGTCTAAAGGACACCATTAAAAGCTCAAAAGATACTTTATGATAGAGACAGTCACTTTTTACATGTACATGTTGCATTGTGTACATTGTATTGTAATTGTACATTACATTGTATTGTAAATGTTAAAAAAAACCAGTAATTAAATTCATTTAATTAAATAAATAATTGAATTATAATTAAAAGGAAAAAAAAAGTTGCTTGTGCATTTTCTGCCCCAAGAGGCCAAGGCAAAGCAAGGTAACATGGGATCTGAGTGAGATCCTTTCCTTGGCTTGCCCTCCCCATCCCTCATCTCTGGAATCAGGAATCTGCCAGGGCATGAAACATTTCAGTGGTGAGTGATGAGGTTGCCTGACTGAACACTGAGAGGAACAGCACATGATGAGGCACACAAGGTTGTAGGAGATTTGGGGCTAGTGAATAATCACAATAACTGAGGTGACACTCAAATAATGTCTGCAGAGTAACAGAACAAGAGGGTCACTGATTGATTAACAAGCTGCTTGGGGGACAGAAGGGAGCAGTTTGAAATATGCTTGGATCAGGATATGCACAAACTATTTATATTTTTCATCCTTATATATTACTCCTGGTTTTCCTGTGATGGTGTAGCCCACTCTGTCATGCATTTTTTTCCTGTATCCTTTCACATTTCCTGGCATGAGGGTTGCTTTCCTTGTCTGAAAACCAGACAAAGCTACTGGTGGAGTATTTGCAATAACTCCAGCACTTTAACATCTGGTTCTGGAAGCATCTCTGTTATTCTCCCATCCCATGGCAAGGCCAGGGCAGGAGTAGCTGAGCCATCTCCTGCTCTCTTCCTTGTGACCAGCACCGTGGCTGGGTTCAGAGGGGAAGCTGATACTCACTCCTGCTGAGCACCATCAGTCTTTGAGACACCAGGGGAAATGCAATACTCAGCCCTGGTGATGCTGGCAACATAATCTTCTGGGCCTATTTGACATTTAATTTAAAATATTGGCATTATTGTATATCTGCTTATCAACAAAATGCCTCTTGAGGGCGAATATCCTTTATTCCAACCCCAAAATGGGGTCCTGCTTTACACGTGCCACACTTACCCAGCCCAGTCACACACAGTGGCATTTCACAGCTCCCACGTCCCCAAGGTGAGTTCACAGAGCCTGTCAACCCCCTCCAGATTTAATTGGAATGTATAAAAAGCAAATCTTGTGGTTTCAAGGAGGTGAGTTGTGCTGAGTGTTGCCTTTGCCTGGAAAGAACAAGTGGCACAGGTTGATAAAGGACACGCCGTGCAGGGCTGGGAGCAGCACGACCTTCAGTGCTGCCTCCTGGTGACATTCAGACAGGAGAGACAGGCAAACACTTGAGGTTAAAAGAAAGGGGACTTTGATTAACAGCAAAATAATGCATTGAAATTCCAAATCATGTAGGAGTCCGTTCAGGCTACAATTTGTCTTGTTTGTTTTTAATTTTAGATTCAATGTCAACGCAAGATTTTTAACTCTCTGGTTACAGCTCTTTATGCATTTAATTCTCTAATGTAATTGTGATATAATCCTCTATTTTATTAAGAGTCAGGTTAAAAGGTAGCAATGTGTTATTCAGAATATTACCTTCACTGGCAATTTGAGCAAGTATCATGGCCTGGGAGCTGCTTTTCTGAGGAGAAAGTATATCTGCTTCTGCTGTTGGGAGCACCTTCAGGATGGAAAGGTGAAGCAAACACCAATGTTAAGCCATCCCCAAGGCTCCTGAGTCAGAACACCTGATCTGCACAGCCAAAACGGGAGGTTTTTGTTAAAGCATCAGGCTCTGAACTGCAGTGGCTGAAGGCTGAGCTTTTCCTTCTGCTCTGGGAGTGGGGAACTGCAGGTGGGGCAGAGAGGGCAGCTGGGGAAGCAACTCCTGAAGCTGCCACAGCAGCATGACAGAGCTGCACATCCACCAGCTGAATCACAGAATCACAGAATGCCTGGGTTGGAAGAGACCTTCAAGATCATCGAGTCCAACCCAGCCCTAGCACCCCAACTAAACCCTGGCACCCAGTGCCACATCCAGGCTTTGTTAAACACACCCAGGGATGGTGACTCCAGCACCTCCCCGGGCAGCCATTCCAGAACTTTATCACCCTTTCTGTGAAAAACGTTTTCCTAATGTCCAGCCTGTATTTCCCCTGGCACAGCTTGAGGCTGTGTCCTCTGGTTCTGTCAGTGCTGCCTGGAGAAATAGACCAACCCCACCTGAGCACAGCCACCTTTCAGGGATTGTAGAGAGTGATAAGGTCACCCCTGAGTCTCCTTTTCTCCAGGCTAAACACCCCCAGCTCAACCATCAGCTCTGCAGGGCCACCAGTGTCACACCCAGCACTTGTGTGGGCTGTGGTCCTGTAGCAATGACAAGAAATCAATTCTAATTTTAATTTTACTGCTCTAAAAAGCCCAGCAACAAACAGCTGGTAAAAGATTTTCTGAAAAGGGCTGTTCACATCCTTCGTTATGAAAATTGAAATCGTGACAGGCTCTGCTGGGCACGGTCCTTTGTCACACTTCAGCTACCCTGGCCCAAAAAGTTGCAAACGGTGCTGGCTTGAGATGTTAAACACCAAAATCTTTCTCTTTTTCCAGTGGCCTCCTTGTCCACAAAATCCATGCACTGACATTCTAGGACATGGTACTGAGGGAGCTGCTTCATTCAGTTTTGATCCCAAACAAACAGCTTGAGATTTCACGTTGGATAATTGGGCTTTACCTGTATTTTAAACAAAAATCCTTCTCCTTTTATAAACTGCTTGAGTTGGGAGACATGCAGAGCTTTTGCTGAAAGAAATGCATTAATCCTTTTAAGTCTGATAAAAGGTTCCTTTATACCATACTGTATAGTTTCCTGCTGTGGGCCACATTTGTGTAGAATCTCCATTTGTGGGGAAAGAAAGATATGGACTCCTTCTAATGGCGTGAAGGAAAGACTGATAAGGGAAAGTGCTACACACCTGGACTTGAAAATGGAAAAGATCCAGGGGAGGTTTATTGCATTAACTGGAGTTAATGGACATGGTCTGTCCATTTCCTTTTTATTCCACAGGTGTGCCCCCAGGACCTGTAGGTGCTCACCCTTTCTTTGAGGCTGGTGGTGTGGCAGGCCCAGAATTGACCCTTGGCAGGGACAGGGCAGGCCCTGCCATGCCCTGCTTCCCTGGCTCTGCTGCTGTGGCCACTGCAGAGCCAGCTCCTGGGTCGGGCAGTCACATGGAAGGCATTGCAATAATCTGCTGCCAAGAAGCAAAGAAAAATGCCTGGTCTCTTTTGGTTCAAAGCCAAACTGGCCTGGACTTATTTTGGCATTTCTGGTATTCTGTTATTATAACCAGAGCAGTGCTGGGCATTGCTGGGCAAGCTGACATTCAATATTCCTGACTCACTGTATCCCACACATCAATAGTGACCAGTGTCGAGCCTTCCAGACTATTGCTGTCCATTGATCAGCTATTATTATTATTATTATTATTATTATTATTATTATTATTGTTAATGTTATTGTTATTATTATTATTTTCTCTGTCTCTTTTTGTTTAGAATACTTTTACCAACCAGTGGAGTAAAATATTTTGATTTTCACTTTAGACAAGATGTGTAGAACAGAAGCTACAGTAGCTACAGTAAGCTACAGTAAAACGTGATACAGACCTTCCAGGCACAGGAACCTTTGTACTGTGTGCTGAGCTTGTATCTGCACCCAAATTCAGTCCAGTTAAGCCTGGTTCCCAAAAACAGTGCAAGGCAACCTTTCACAGATAAGTTACATTTTACATTATGAATTGATCTAATAGAAAAAACCAACTTGTTGTTATAACACAAGCAGGGAATGAGGTCCCTGTTCTTGTGTGTTGTAGAACATTAGGGAGCACATAAAATGCCACGGAAAAGGTCAAAGAGTGAAGTGTTGGGAAACAGTGCTGGCCAAAATGTGCTCTCCATCAAACAAGCTGAACCTAAGCAGGTGCCTGCTCTGCCTTGTGCTGAGCTGGTGCAGCCTCTTCTCCAGCCTCCTGCTGCTAAATGGGGCTCTTGGAAAAAACATCCCTGTCCATTCCATCTTTTTTCGTGATAGGCTCTCATAAATTTTGTGCAACCTCTTAGAACAAGCTCCATCCAAATTTGTTAACTTTCCTGCTGCTTATAGCTAATACAAGGTATCTAAAAATCTCTTCTCAACTGTGTCCTGAGGCAGGAGATCATCTCTGAAGGCTTCTCAGACACACCAAGTGTGTTCCTGTGCCACCAGCCCTGTCAAACCTCACACACATAGAACGTGCAGCCACTTCACAAAATATTGCCCCCTGTAACTCAATTTGGCCAAAATGAGACCTGGCCTGGCAAATCCTCTTGACTGAAGCTTAGAGTTGAAGAGATGGTCAGTGTTTTTCTGTACAAAGATATTCAATTTATTGTATTCTAGGTAAGTATGGTATTGTGTACACCTTCTCACTCCCCATTAAATGGCTCCATAGCATTGTTTATGAAAAAAAGGGGAACTGTGACTTCATAAGAAAACAAACAGACAAATAACAAGATGCCCTTGTTTATGCATTGGGGGGGTGGCTGGCACAATAATTAAATTAGAAAACCCTGAGATGCAAAAGGATTTTTTAATGTCCATTTGGGGAATAGCTGGTATCTCAGAATGCCCCAGGAAGCTGAGCTGCTACCAGCTTTTGTGTTTTGGGTGTTTATTGCTTCTGCTGAAGTCTGTAAAAAAATTATCAGGTAATATGGAAAAATTTCTTTTTTTTTTTTTTTTATGTTGATGGCAAGTTCATGTGAGCTACATCCTGTTGGAAAAGTATTATGTAAAACAAAAAAACAAAAAAAAGTGATGGTTAAGTGTTTGGAGAAGGCAGGAGAAGCATTAATGACAGGCAGTATCAAAGCATTGTCATCAGTGTCCAAGAATTTATAGTTTTAAAGAACCCTGCAGGTGAATCTTTAAATGCAGAGAAATCTGCATTTTGGGTATCTTCAGACACCCTCAGATGCTCTGTAAGTACACAAAGGTGTCATTCCCTTCATAAGGTGAAATTGCATGGAAATATTTCTGAGGTGTCTCATCATACATTGAAACCAGACGAAGAATGAATATTTTAAAAACACCTCCAACTCACCAGAACTGCCTGGGAGCCACCCAAAAAAGGTGTGGCCTCCTGCCTTTAAGAGAAATGTCCTTTCTCCACAGATATTAATCACGCTGATTTATGTTGTTTTGAGTGTTGAATTCAGCCCTCCTAAGCAGCACAAAAAAATGCAGTCCTTGAAGGTGATGCTAACAGACTGATGGCCTTATCACTGAGATTGCAAAGTTCTGGCTGGAGCTGGTCTGAACCTTTTCCCCTTAAACCTTTTCAGTTGAAAATGTGACTTCAACAAAATAAAATTAAAAATACGCATGAAAAAGTCCATTTTGTCAAAATGTGATCCATGAGGGAAAGTGAGCGAATTTCGAAAGCAATAAGCTGGCTTGGTGTTTAAAGGGGTTTTTAATTATTAAAACCTTGCGGGATATACATTTTTGCACCATTCATTGAACTGTGGGTGCAATTTATTTAATAGGCACACATTTTACTGGGCAACTTACGCCACCAGAAAAGGATTTCAAGCCTCAGCCAAGTGGAAAATCTATCCCAAGGTATCTGTGTTGCCTAGTAAAAGTAGGAGATTTAAACAGTTGAGATACAAGCTGCCTGTGAAAGCACCTACCACTAATGTAAAGCTATGCAGTTCTTAAATGATGCTGACAACCCTCACAAACCTTTAAATAGCCATTTCCAAGCTGGCAGATCTAAATTGCAGGAAAACAAAGTAATCACTCAAGGAATTCTTTGCAAATTAAAACAGTTCCTTCTTGCTGCTTTGTGTTTTGGAGCTTCACAAACAATAATACAGCATCAGAAGCCATTTGCCTATTTCTTTTTGTACCAAGTACTTTTTCTGCAAAAGTAAATACACTGTCAGTAATGAAAATAAATAGCTGGTGCATAATGCAAAGCACAAACAAGAACTGTACATTTTACAGCTAATTCAAGAAATAAATAATATATTTGTGCGTATCTTATTTTTATGTAAAATAAGAAGTTACCTCTTCTATCACTTCTGGCCCACTGCAACTGCCTGAATGACACCTTTGTTGGGTTTACATTTGTGTAAAAGCCTAGTTCAAGGTCAGTACACCTTGTGAGATACTAAGTGTGCTTACAAACGATCGAGAGTTTGTGCTGCCTCTCCACAAAGGGTGATAGACAGAGATCCTCTCCAAAATGGAAAGAGGAGAGTCCCCTGAGAGAAAAAGCCCCTGCAGACAATTATGCAACCTGGAATTTGTGGTAGTTATAAAAATAAACCCAATCTCTGATACATGCCTTAAGAAAATCTTACAAACATAGTGCTGGGGTTGAATAAAGTTACCAGAACTAGAACAGAAGGGTGTGGGCAAACCCACCTTAGAGTGAGAAAGTGGTTCGCTCCCAGCATCCCCTGCACTTGTATGTTAATCATCTCTAGAAAGTTCCTTGCTCTCTGTTAGATTATTGGCTAAAACGTGTCGCAAAATGTTACATATTCCTAATCCCTCTTTCCTATTGGACCCTCAGACCCCACCTCCATCCTACCTTATATAAACCGTGTTTACCTTTGCTCTTGGCCCTTTTGGGGCATCCCACTGTACAGTGTTTGCCTTCAACAGGTTTGTTGTTTTTGTTTTAATAAAACCTTTTCATTTTCGGGTTGTTAGCGTAGGGTAGGAAACACATAATCCAGCATATCTTTATTTTATGCAGGTGCTTTATTGAGAGAGCATGCTCCCTGGAGTCCAGGGCACGCAGAGCACAGAACTCCAACAGGGGTTTGAAATCAGACATATTTTATACCTTTCCGTTATATAACTATATGTTAATCATTAAACTTACATTGTTCTATTGTATCTATTGATTTCACCCAGGTGTGAGCCCACTGAGACATCATTTTCCATGATTCATATGTATACATAATAATTATGTTGAATTATCAGATCATCATCATATCTAACAATCTTATCACTTCTATGACCTAGTACGTATGACCCAGACCTGATCCCATGATCTAGTACAGGTACATTTTCTCAGGCCTAACCACCCTTTCTCCAAACACTATACCCATAACTTTAGAAACATTTTAACCCCATCCTATCAGGGTCACTAGTCTGTGCCCGTCCCTCATTATTTAATCACCAGGTCTGGAGAGCTCTCACTGATCTCCTGGTGGCCTGGGGGTCTGTGCATCAGCACAGCACTTCATGGTGGGAACAGCAGCAATGGAGATCACTGAGGGCAGAACACAAATCCAGCAACCCAGGAGCTGCCCAGATCATCTGGGAAAGAGGCTGAGCCCTGCTGGGAAGTGCCTGTGAGGAGAGCCCATCCCCACTGAGGGGTGAGCAGGACCTCAGCAGGGACATCGCCATGGCAAGGCAGGGGTTACATCCCTGCTGCTGCAGCCACACCACCACAGACCTGCTGGGCCTTCCTCCAGCACAGGATTTCACTCCAGCTATAAAGATGTGAAAGTATTGGCCAAATAATACACAAGAGCTTGAGTATTTGAATATATTTTTTCATGTTCTTGTGAAAAAGAGGCATTGCTCTGCGCTGCTTTGAAGACCTCCACTTTCTCCTTTCCACAGCTGCTCCCTGGTGCTAAGGTCACAGCACACCAGATTAGCAGAAAAAGACAGCCACATTTATTTAATTTGAATTTTAATAATTTTAGGCTTTGTTTCAATTTTGAAGAGCTTGCCAGAGCTCCAGAAGCATTTGGACAATGCTCTGAGGCACAGGGTGGGATTGTTGGGGTGTCTGTGTGGGGCCAGGAGCTGGACTGGATGATCCTTGTGGGTCCCTTCCAACTCTGGATATTCTATGAAAATAGCACTCTTTTCTGTGAATAACTGGTTATATCCTTGGTTATGCATATTAATACAGTCACCATCAAAGTTGTAAAGTTAAAAACTAAGTATATTCCCTGAGAGGGACCAAGTTGGTTTTTATTTATGCCTCAAGATATGTTATACATGAGGTGAAAAATTACTTGAGGGGCTGTACAGGTGCTGGGAGCCCTGTCCTGGGGAGACTTCACCTGACAATGAGGGGAGAGAAAGCTGCAAGGGTATATTCAAGATCTTCATTGAACAAAAGTGTTCCAGGCATTGTAGCATATGGAAAAATAAATCCATATATTTTTTGGTCAGGTCCAGTTGTGTGAAGAAAGCTGTCAGTGTGGAGTGTTACCATAGTCAAGCCAGGGCAGTGATTACAAAGACTCCATCTCAGAAGATTTAGATTCTTTATGGTCAGAAGGCTTAAGGTTCTTGCTTATTTCAGAAGGCTAGTTACCAAGGCTTAAGATACAAAATTAAATACACTTTATACTAATTTAGTTGGTTGCTCAGTGACAACCCCTGTACCATCACTGGTTGAGAGATATGTTCTATGTTATGGAACAGAAAAACACCAGCTGTGGCCTCGAGAAGGAACACAGCTCAGAGATACATTTATAGAATCTCTGCTGGGAAAGTGAGCTTTCCCTTGGGAAGAGAAAAACCTTAGCAGGCTTGCAGTAGGAAATCCAGAAACCCAGAAATTGTCAATAGCACAAAGTGTTAAAATGGGATAAGCTGTGCTGGAACACTGCCTGGCAGGGTTAGAATTACTGGGATAATAAGCAGGAAGTGAGAGGGAAGTATTACATCAGATACTGGGAATATTTAAGGGTCTCCAAAACCAATATCCTTCAGGAGCCAACTCTTACCAAAGTGAACAATCTGGGCTGTAACATCCATGTGCAGATAATCAGTGGATAAATTAAAATGTATGTTAGCTGTCTGTACTTTGTGGAGCCTCACAAGTGGTGGGCAGGCAGTGGTTTCCCGCAAAGACAGAGCTGTGTGTATGGATCCTGGCTAGCTCTGTAATTCACTGACACCTGACTGACCCTGAGCTCAAGCCCCAGAGAAAAGCCAGGCATGTGGCATAATTTGGTAAGTTTCTCTGAGCTAATGTTTCAGAACATTTGGCTATACCATTTTGACTGTTTTATTCTTGCACTAAGGTCCAAGAACCCTGGGCTCTGTGCTATTTTCAAACCCAGTGGGTGGCTGGGCACCTACCCAGTGTAACTGCACAGGAATGTCAGTGACTCCCACCTCACCTTTCTCTTTTGCATTCCTGGCTGCACTCACAGGAGTTTTTGTCAGAAAGCTCACCTTGCCAGGAAGATGAAAAACAGAGAGCAGGAAGTAGGAGATGCATTTTATGGCAAGGCCTTCAGCCCTTTATTTTTGAAAGGATTCTTCCTGCAATTTATGTCAGCTTGAGTTAGAAGTGTGTGCTAGTTCTGCCCTTGAGATGTGGTGCAAGTACTGATGATAGCAAATATTCATCTCTGGCAAACATTTCACTGAAATGAGGGACTGACAATTTATTAAAGCTAATTTCCAAAGTCACATCCAAATCTCTCCCCATTCATTCAGCAAAACCTGCAGCAGTTTAAGGTAAGTACTAATACACAAACCCTTTTAGCATTATTGCTCTGCTCACTGGGGGGACACCGTAATGAAACAAATGGATTTTTAAAGACGTGCATTACAAAGAACACAGTAGTATTGGTGGGGAAGCCTGAAATGGAGGACGGGTTATTAAATTAATAATACCAATAATTGCATCAGCTGCTGTCTCTTGAATACCTTCCTAATGTGATACAAGATTTAGCAATGGGGCTCAGGGCAGCATTCTCTCTTCATCTCACAGTTGGTGTGTACAGCAGATGTTGCTGGAGGTATTGAGCATGTTTCTCTTAGAACTGGGATCCCTGTAGCTGACCTAAGGAGCAACTCAGAGCTCAGGACAGGAAAACCACTCAAGTCTGAACCTAAATCCTCCCACAGGTCTCCCAATGCAAACCAAATTCGCTGCTGCCACTGCTAGACTGTGATTGACCCCTAGACCCAGCAGCTTAAAGACATCCTCTTAGGTATGTATATATTATGATACAGTACATTTACCTCTGCATTATGACGCAGGAATGACTGTCAAACATTAGGGAAACTACATGCTTGGAAGGTTTTTTCAGTGGAAATCATGTGCTGGAAATAAATTTGTTTTATTGCTGCTAGTAGTTAAAAATCTGTCATCAATTTGGAAGGGACAAAAGTATGCTTGTGAGAGAATATAGTTCTCCAGATGATGCCAGAAGAACCATTTTAAACTTTTTTGATAAAGACACTTGCAGAAACCCATGCAGATTATAGTAACAGTGATGATAAGCTAGTACAAGATTTGTTTTTCTTGTGTGTTCTTATAACCAGCACAGTGACATATTGCATTTTTTATATGAATGGGAATACAATTTGACATGATCCACTTGGCCATCTTCATTAACAGCTTAGTATGGCAAGAGAAAAATGAAACACTGGAAATGTGTAATGAAAGATAAAACAGTAGGTAACTTCTGATAAGCATATTATGGCTCATCCATCTTGAGCAAACCTGAGTTTATGAACTTTTCTTCAGCAGCAGGGGCATAAGTGCTGTGACTAATAATAACAGAAGTTGAGTCCAATTGCTCCCTTCACAGAAGAGATATAATTCAAAATTATCTGAACCAATGAACCTGCTTCACATTGCATTCATTTCCAAAACTACTTTTTGAAAAGCCACATCCTGAACCTGAACATTATCATCTTCAGCCACTAATCTCCATTTCAAAAGCCCCGAGCTGAGCAGCACAGGACCATCAGTGTAATTATTGTACATATATTTCTATTGACACTTTCCAGGCTTTTTTTCAGCAAGTGGATTGGAGCTAAGTGTGTATTGTCAAGGTTGCTACCTCTTTGGTTACTGAGAGGTGTGTAATGGTTCTTCTCAGAGAAGAACAAAAGAACAATCTCCTTGGTCTCTTGTCCTTCTAAAGGGATACACATCCCCACACAGCATTTTTTTAAACTGGATTTTTTGCTGGAGATATAATTAACACGTCACTGAACTGTCCTTGGTGTGTCCCTTGGACTCACAATGCATCACAGGAGATAAACTCAGAGTGTCACCTGAATGATTGTGAGGCTGTATTGTGTGACATTTTAAATTGAGAAGGCTGGATATGTGTTGCTGCCTTTTTTTTTCCCCCTTTGGAAGAAGAAACAAAAATCAATTTACAAGCAGCAAATATTTTCTTTCATAGTGAGGACACCTCTGGCCTTAATTTGGGCAGCTGGCCAGACAGCAGCTACAAGCTGAGATTTATAGCTGCACTTTAATTTCCTTGAGTAGCATGCACACAGATTATCCTGTATGAGCACAGATTCTGCTCCTGTGGGGAGCTATGGTGCAGTTAATTGGGCATGGCATTTGGAGGCAGGAGAGCTGGTCTTAGTCCTGATTCTGGGACTGACTGTCACTTCAGGAAAGGCACTTCGTGTCTGAGCGTCTGAACTAGAGGCAGTAATATCAGTGTGCTTTTCCAATAAATGAGCAATTAAAAAGTATTAACATCAAATAACTGTGGCCAGCAATTTCAGTGTAGATGTATCATTCCCTGAATATAGCTAATTATTATCCCAGCGTCAGCCTTTGCCTCTTCCCCTCTTTACGTCCATTAGCTTTGTCATTTTCCAGCTGTACTTGGATGCTCTGACTCAGCTCCTGTTAAACTCAATTTTTGACTTGACAATTTTTGCGTTTTTGAGTTGAGAATTTTTGGATCTGTACAGTAAACCTTGTAACACTTTAAAGGCATTCTGGGCTTGGACAGCTGGGCCAGATGCATTTTCTGCCAGGGCTGATCACAGTCCAGGATTAGGGGCATCCTTGGTGCAGCACACACAGTGCATTGAAAAACTATGCTCCCTCAAACAATGAAACAGTTGTGGGACAAAAAAGGCTCTGGGGTTTTCATTGTCTGCTTAACTGCAGAGATTAATGTGATCAAATACTGCTGGTCTTTTACAGCTAGATGCAAAATTTTTTAAAAATAGCATCATTGGAGTAGAAATAAATACTCAGTGGGAATGTTTCATCAAAGAAAGAATGCAATTAGTTAAAAGGTTTTGGTGCCAGAATAAAAGGACAAAGTGTAAACTGAAGATAGGAGAGAAATTCTGTCCCTCCTGTGGCTTATGTCTTTAAGAAGATTTTGTTTATGTGAGTCTCATTTCATTTTCCTCTGTTTCTTATGAACAAGATTCTATTATAGGTCAAAGCCAGTGAATATTGCTTACAGCTTGAGAAACAAGAAAATCAAAGACATAATCATTTATTAGGGCCTTTTAGTGGCATTTCTCATTTGGCTGTTGGTTCTTCATGCATTCATCACTGTTTAGAGAGCTTAATCTTTGCTTTGGGAAGAACTCACTTGCTTCCTCAGGGTTTCTTTGTGTCTTTTGATTGCACTGGATTTCTTTACAAAAAAAAAAAAAAAAAAACCTCTTGGCCACACTCTGTGCACTGTCTCTTAAAGAAACTGCAACTTGCCCAGGTTCTGAGTGTGTTTGCTTTACACTTTACAGCCTGTAAATCAAGAGCATCCCAAAATATCATTTTTGCAAAGCTATTCCAACTCTGAATTGGCCTAACTGATAAACATTTCCTCACTCGTTGTGTACCAGTCACCCCCTGGATGCTGCTGGTGGAACCCAATAAAGGCAGTTGGGCAAGATGGTTCTCAGCATCTCTGCTGGTGTTTGACTGGAGACAGCCAAAACTGGCTGCTGTGGTTCTCCTGTCTTGAGGTTGTTCCAAAACCTGTGCTTTAATAAGGAGGGTTGGTTAAACATTTTCCTAAAAACAACATGTTTGATTTTCACACCAATTCATGTCTGAAAGCTGCCCACCTTCCTTTATTTTCCATGGGTAAAACAAGACTAAATAGTCATTAAGATGTACTTTTCAAAATATTGTTTCCATTGAGTTGGTATTTAATATCTTAAAATTTCATTGGGAGGGATAAAAGAAAATAATTCCCATTGGAATTCAATACTAATTACACTGTTAAGCATAATAGATCTGATTAGGTGACAGTGGTTTACATGAGAGCTGGACTGGGCTATCAGTTATCGTTTTACCACCAAGGTAAATACTATGATTTAAGAGCTCTGATGAATATGGGACATAAGCAATAGTATTGGACCAATAATATGGAAATTTCAGGGAAGAAAGAAAAATGATTTTATTACAATCTCAGGGGAAAACCTCAACAATGTTCGTAACAACTCTCAGTAGAAACTCCTGTGCAGGTTCAGTTTGTTGTTGCTATAATTCCAAAGTTTTAAGTTATATGATGCAATCTGATAAAGTCCCATTACCTCAATGAGGATTTCAGGCATGAAATTGGGGAAAACAAGAGAAGAGTGCTGGTGTGGGAGAGCTGTCACATTAGTTGCATTTTTTTGCCCATACTCTGAGCACTGAAGCCATAAAGAAGTGATCCAATGCCAGAAATAATGCAGCTGTGACAGAGGCCAGTTTCTTGGTCACAAAATGTTCTCTGCAGAGATTCAGTCCTTGCATGATTCAAACCTCCCCTGACCTGTGCACTGCAAAATTGCATATATATACAATACATTTTGTTGATCTAAAGTCTAGCTTGCCAGGAACTGCAATCCAGTATTTTCATTGTAATTGTTATATTTTTCTAAACTTCCACGTGTCACTAAGGATTAAGTGAAACTGGAATAAATGGCTTTGTCAACTGCACAATCCTTAAGTAAGTTTAATGCTCACCACTGCCATTGGTATTCAATATCACTAGATATTTTACCTTGCATAACCACTGATGGACATTGATTTTGTCTTTGCTCTTCACAGCACAGCAAAATTAATGTGAAAGTCAGAGTTAAATGAGTCCCAGTGCTGTCCTCCAGTCTGCTGAGAGTACGTTTCAGATGCTGAAGAACTGGCAACCAGCTCGAACCTACAGTGTCTTGTATTGCAACAATTAATGGATATGAATAGTCCTCACAGGGGGGATTCAGGTTACCTTTGAATCAACTTTAGAGGTTACACTCCTGAAGCAGACAACGAGGTTAATGTATGGTACTTTATGAACTGAGTAATTCTCTTCTTTAAATTAAATTAAAAACTTCAGTTCTTTTCCTCTCTGAAAATTATGCCCAGTCACTTGTAAAGCGTCAGCACTGAGAAGTTAAATTACTATAAAGTTTAGGGTCAGAAAAATATTATGTACTTAATAGTCTGTTTTTCTACTCTTAACGAAGGGGTTGGCAAAGCAATTCTTGCTCCTCTATTTTTTTCTTCTCAGTCTAGGGCAGTTTTTCAGGCTTCATTTAGGTCACAATCACATCCTACAGCACAAAATCCATGGTGGCTGTGAGGCCAGTGTTGGGCATGTAAATATGGCAGCCAAATGCATCAGGAAAAACAAGATCTAACTGAGGACAACATGTGGTTAACAGCTTTGGAGTCATGCTATACAAAGGTGTATGGGACAAACTTCTGCTTTGCTCTAGAGGTGGGTGTATTAGCATTTTATCAGCTGCAGGGGCTGCCTGAGCACAAATGAAACCAGAAAGCAGCAACCCTTGTAGGAGCCTTCACTGCTGCTTTGTGGAGAGCACAAGTGTTGGGAGGGATGGTGACACCATGGAGGAATGGTGACAACCCAGGTGAGCAGCAGCCAGGGAGCCTCTGGCATGGACTGAGTTTAAGGTGCCTCTGTCCCCACTGCCATGGGCTGCTCTGGAGATTCCCCAGCTCATGAGGTAACAGAAATCAATTCACTCTTTGCTTTCTAGCCATGAGCTCATGGTTGCTGCAGTTACCTGCCTGTGTCAGCTCACATAAGTTATGAGATGCTAATTAATATTCATTGATAGGTACAGAGGGGTGCAAGTATGCAAAGCAGCTATTCTGCCCCATGCTATTTCTGCCCCAGCTATTCTGCACAGATGCTCCAGGGAATGGTGAAAAGGGTGGGCAGGGTCCTTAGGACTGATTCTCAATATTGCCATCTAAGACAGGTCAAAAATTATAAATCAGTTCTCCAAAGGCTGTGAGATTTAGGAAAGAAAGGCAGAAGGGTTTTAGATTTTGAGGCTCCTCTCTGCTTTGTCAGTGCATAAAAATGTCATAGTTTCAACCCAAACAGTTGATCTTTAGGATGTACAAAAGAGGATACAAAAATTCATCTCAGAGAAAGCCAAGCTTTCTGACTTCACAGTCCACAGAGCAGAACCTGCACTGGGAAGAAGTTACTTCAACCTGTGTGCTGATTTGGGCTGAGGTTCTCTTTGCAGGGGCTGGTGTGGGGCTGTGTTTTGGATCTGTGCTGAACACAAGGTTGATAACATGGAGCTGTTTCTGTCATTGCTGAGCAGGGCNCATGCTTCCCTCCCTGATCCTGCTGGTAGGGAGTGAGCAAGAGGTTTTGAGGCGCTGGGGGCTGGATCAGGTTAAACCACAACAACCTAGGAAGAAAACAACAGAAATTAAACAAATAAAAGCAGGGAAGAAAGGGTTTGGTACTGCAGCTCTTGCAGCAGGTTGTCTCTGATTCTGCTTTTTCTGGCTTCGTGGTGCTCAGGTATTTTCTTTGCTACTATCAAAGAACCATTCCTTATACAAAAGCAGTGGCTCAGGATGGAGCAGGGACTCTTGCAAGGACTTTTATCCAGCACAGGAGGCAGCCATAGTTCTGAGAGGAAAACCTCTTTTGCAAAAACACTTCAATATGTGAAAGAGAGAAAGAAAGAAAGAAAGAGGTGGGGGAGGAAAGAAAAGGGGGAAAAGAAAGGGGGAAAGAAAGAAGGGGGAAGGAAAGAAAGGGAGAAAGAAGAGAAGGAAGAGAGAGAAAGAGAAAGAAAAAGAAAGAAACGCAGTGGGCACTGGAATACATGGGATAGAACCTCTGCTTTCAAACTTCAGTTGTTGTTCCTGACAGCTCCTACTTTGGCAGAAACTAATATGAGGTGACAGAGTATTTCAGTCACTGATTTCTGCCTGCTGCCTGCACAGGGGAGGGAGAACTTAGCATATCACCATACCCAGCTTCCAAAGTTCCACTGAAGTTCTCTCTCTGATTTTTTTTATTTTTTAGCTTTCAAACTTCTCTACAAGTAAATGATTGGAAAGTTAGTGATATGTGCAAAGAACATTTTTTCAATTAGCGATGCCCATTAGCTGAACGAGCATGAAGAGCTGATATTTTTCCCCCTGAATTAGCAGGTACACATGTGGAATTTGGGCTATAAATCATTACTTAATAATTCACTAGAGAATAAACAGGACATAAAGGATAATTAGAGATTTGTACCACTTGCCTTCACCTTAATTATGAATGAAAGATATTTGGCATTGTCTGCAGGACTGTTAAATTTTGTTATATTGAGATGGGTCTGGAAAAGGGAGATACAGGAAAGTCATTTTATGAAAGAATATAGCTTCTGGCAGACAGGATCTTGTACATCATTGCAGGAGAGGTATCCAACAGTTACGATCTTAAAATCTAAATGCAATGTGCTGGACCAAGAATGGTGAACAGGTTTGTTTTGCCATTTCAGTAATGACCTGTTGCCTGGCTCACAGGAACACATATGCCAGCCAATTTCACTGGAACAAAATTAATATTATATCTCCATGCTGTAATAATAGTTAACTTTGGCAGAGCAGAAACAGTTGGATATTCTTTCCCATTCTAAGATTTGCTGGAGATATCTGGAGATAGAAGGTATACCTATCATTTAAATTCACAATGGATTTGAATGCTCTGCTGTAACATAAGCCAGCACAGTATGAAACACAGCTATTTCCTTGCCTAGGCTTTGTTAACTTTAAAACAAGGCACAGAGTTTCAGTCTTGCTCTGGTCCCTTTGCTGCTGTTTAGCACCCAGGTAAGAATTCGCCCTGCACAGATGAGGCATCCAAGTTGCCTGTGCACTACACTTTTCCTGTTGCTGATCACATCCTGTCCCAGCTCAGGAGACACACAGGACACACATCCATGAGCCCAGCAAGCCTCTTGTTCCTCACTTGGTGATGGAATGCCTCATTGCCTGAAGAAATTACAGCAACCTCCACGCTGCCTTCTCTTGTAAAACCCAAACCAACCCTCCCTACTCCAAGGATAAGGGACTACAATGGAATGCAGGTGCCACGAGCTGGCTGGGGCGGAGTAATATCTCCAGGTGTGCTGGTCTAGCTAATATAAATTAATGTGAATGTGAACTTTCAGTCCAGAATTCACTGCTATTTGTTATCCAGGATAGATGGGAAAAAAAGCCTTTGAGTCATCTGCAGTCATGTTGTCACTTCCTGTAAAGAGTAGCTGTGAGGTGCAGAAAAACCCCCACCTCTTTCTGCCCTGGCTCTGTGTTCAGCAGCACATTGCCTGCTTTCCTGCAGTTCACGAGACTCAGAGTCTGCTCCCTGAGCTCTGCACATTTGTGGCCATGCTGCTCCAACCACACAGTCCATGACAAAAACCCCCAAACTTCTAAAAAGTGCCAGTCTTTCCAGGTGCTGCTTACTTCAGTGAAAGGACAGAACTTTGAACAGAGAGTGGGGAGACAGTGGCAGATGGGAAGATCTGGAATGTTGTACTGTCTTTCACTCTTGCCTCATCAGAAATAGCCCACTGAGCTCCGATCTAGCTGCAGCTCTCCTCAGAACTTTGGATTAGACCCAAACAGACTGAATTAGAGTCTATCAGCCTGGAACAAAGACAGGCCAGGCCATCATCTGGGAAGATTAAGAAGGGCCTTTCTGCTGGCTGGAGGTGAAGAATTTTCTCCTGATGATTTTGACAGCACAGAGGCAGGGTGATGCCCAGCATGAACCAGTACCAATTGCTGCTCTACCTCCAGCACCCCAAAAGGGTGAATTGTGACACTATGCACAGGTTCTTTAAAACATGGTACTTCTGTCAGGCTCTGATTCATTTAGATTTTCCTGATGTTTTTCAGTTTACTTATTTACAACTCAGACTGATGTCTGGAGTTCGTTGAAGTGGCACAGGCAGAGCTGAATAAGAAAGAAATCCAAAAAACATGAGTGGCCTGTCAAAGACATGTTGGCAGCTGCTCTCAGAGTATCCCTTGATGATTCCCCGGAAATGTCAAGGAAGAGTAGTGGCAGGATTGAGCCATGGCAGTTCTGCTTGTCAGGGCAGATAGTGTGCTTTGGAGTGATGGAAGTGATAGACAATGTCCTGATCACACTGCTGAGATCTTAATAAAGGCAGTGAACAATCCCTAGGTTTTGCCATGAATTGAAAAATTAAATTTCTATATTGTTGACTGCATCTACCAGGCAAAACACGAGTAAATATTTAATTCTTGTGGGATAATGTGATAAGCCCTACTTTCATTATAAGATGTGGAAATACTTAAAAAATTCAGAGACAATTCTCTGCTAAGGCAGACAAAAATTAGAGTGACAAATAACAGACTCTCAAGCTCCAGCTCGGTTTTCATTGCAGCTACAGACATAATAGTAATGTATTTCAGAATCTGTGAGCTTGCAAGTATATATTATAAAAGCTGGGAAGTAGGAATTGCAGAATGCCACAAGAAACTCATCTCCCAATGGGCTTCCAATACCTATTGAGAATAATAGGTCTCAATTTATGCAAGGTGCTTAAGCCTTCCCACTAATTGTAAGCATGCAAGTAGTCCCACTGCTTTCAGTTGGTGATTACCATTAAGCACATGCTTAAGTATCTTGCAAAATTAAGGTTTCAAGAGAGTTCTGTTGAGTTAGAAAAGCTCAGTTATGATCTCAGACTTTAATGTTCTTTCCTAAATCCAACTAGATCTTTAATCATTTTGAAGTTTTTTTTTTTCCTTTATTGCAAGTGAAATATCAGAGTGATAAAAATATCTTTTTGAAAGAGATCTAGGTATACACAGGCTTTTGGAGATGTAGATTGAATGTATGATCTTGCTTCTTCCACTTGATACCCCTGGCTCCCACTGGATATTGCTGGTTCATACCAACTCTACTCTTGGGTTTTCCCTGTGGCACTTAGTTTTCACTGAGGCAGAGAAAGATTTCAGGTCTTGTCATTTTTTCCTTCTGAGGTTAAACTAATTACATTGCTTACAGGGGCTGTTTTGTTTTAACATCTTTGTAGTTCTCACCTTTTGGCACAGATTTTCACAAAATAAAGGCTGGGAGGCCCTGGGTGTTTGCACATCTTTGGAGAACATGGCTTGACATGGCACTGTGTGTGTGTGTGTATGTGTGTGTGTGTGCATCTACACCAGGCTGTTAATAATAAGTTAATAATAAAAGTTAGTGTAAAAGTGTCAGTAGATTTGAGGGGTCAGGCTGAATACCTGGCCAGCTAAATCAAAAACCTTATAGCTAAATTCTTAACTCTTTTCTTTTGTGACTCTTTGTCATAATGACTTAAAGAATCAACAGAACTCCTGAGCATTAACCACGTATGACTTCTGCTTTAATTTGCCTCATGGAAAAAACTTACCAGGAGGTTTTAACAGCAACTCTCAAGAAGCAACACTTTGATTTCTGTGAGGTATAACATTGTGAAGCAATCAATTCCCCTGTGTCTGAGCACTAGGGGAATCTGGTCATGAATCCATGCTGAAAGAGCCTTTTTCATGGCTTCAGCATCACCCCTTCCAGCTCAGTCCTCACACTGATGGTGTGATGATCTGCAGTGCTGAGACAAGGCATTAGAGCAGGCCATACACTGTGGGGATTTGTTACTCTGCCCCTGATCCAGTCCTTGTTTTTCTTTCCTTACACAGGTGAGGCTGTACAAAACACGGCGTGGGAAGTATGAGAAAGGAAGGCAAGGACATGAGACAAATCTATATTGCAGAAAGCAAGTCTTAGTAGCAGTCTCATGCTAAAAAGGTATGAAACTTATAGGATGAAAAAGATACCTATTAAAGTCTTCCTTTTGATCACTGCTGTCACTGCAGGGTGACACTGCAGGGATTCAGGTGCATCCCTCTAGCAAGGCACGGTGCAATGTGGTTCAATTCCAGTAAGAAATAATCAAGGTGAGAAACATATCCCACATCACAACTTTTCTGTAAGGGATAAATATTTAACAAGCTCCTTTCAAAACTGGCAATTTCCCTTGCAACCCCAGCAGAGGTGGCCTTCCGTTTACAGACTCTGTGGGACTGTTCCCTGCTCTTCCCCATGTAGGAGTAGACAACCCTGAGCTGTGAGTGGGCTGGAAGGAGAGCAGCTGGACAGATTGGGCCTGATTATACAGCTCCTCTTTGTCTTGGTGGAGGAGCACTGGTTTTCTCTTTCAAAGGCCACACTCTCACCTGGTTCCTGTATGCTGTTTATTAGGTATATAAACATCTACCTGCCTTTGGGTCTCAGAATCCACTGTAATTACAGCAACGGATGTTCCAGGGGCATTTCCCTGTGTAGGTTTCCCTGGAGAAGGTCTGTGCTCACCAGTAGAGGGAGAGGCACTCAGATGTGTCCCCTGTGCCCCACAGTGACAGGCCAGATTGCAATTCCCTTGCTGGCACTGATGAGTAATTATTTGTCTAAGGGTACTAATTGTACCCACATAGCATCTCTAAATCTGGCACCCACCACCTGTGGGCTTGCTCTGTGCCTTCAGGGATCCAGGGCCTTTCTGCATGGTCACCCTGCCCCAGGCTCCCTCAACACCCCCCTTATCCTCACTAGCATCACTTTCACACAGACAAGCCTGGCCTGACCTATCTTTGAGGAGCCTTTTCAGTGTGCCTGCTTCTCAAGGTAAAGTGCAATGGTAATCTCAGCTATAGGCACTTAGAACTCCCACTTTTCTTCACTTTCCCTTTCTTGAATTCATCCTCATTATTCATTATCTCCTTCTTTTGCATGACAGTCATATTTCCTCTTTCCTTGTGTTGCCAGCTTGGTGCTCAAAGTACCAGCATATAAAAAAAACAGAGGTAAAGAAATCATCCCTAAAATCAACATGGTGCTCTGGAAGGAACTAGATGTGGTGCTGTTCAGCACTCTCTGCAAATAATTTCTTCATGATTTTCATTTCTTTTGTTTTGCTTTGCTGCTGGGTTTTTTTTT